>JAJOZX010003521.1:382500-472500 GCA_023014485.1 Bathynomus jamesi | reverse complement strand
CTCCCTGCTGCCCCAGAAGCATGCACAATACCTTAAGGTCTCCACAAATCATCCAGTGATGATCATAATATTTTATCTTTGTAAGAACCAATTCCAAATTCTCATAACTTTCTTGGAGATGTACCGAGTGACCAACAGGTACAGAGGCATACTTGTTCCCATTGTGCAAAAGAACAGCTTTTAGACTTCTTTTAGAAGTCGATGAAAAGTCTCCATTCATCCGCTTTGTACTCAATGCCAAATGCCTGTACCAAACCATCAATATCACTACAGTAAACTAAATTGCCCTCATGTGAAAAGTAGTGAATAAACTCATTTTCTCTTCTTCTATACAAATATATCGATGTTCCAGCTGATAATAAATTTCTTTCTTTTAATCTGGAGCCTAAGAGTTCAGCAGATTCCTTGGATAATCCCAAATCTCTCACTAAATCGTTTAGTTCAGATTGAGTGAACAACTGGGGGTCTTGACTTCCTATATCACACTGAAATTCTTCATGATCAGTATCTGAACCAGAATTACTAGGCAAATCTTCCAATGTTTCTGGTGGAAGCGGAACTGGAACTTCTGGCCCATGAGGAACAGGTTGAAAAGCTGATGGAAGATTTAGATAGAATATGGCTCTCTTATTTTTTGAGTTATAGCCTTTAACATCACAAGAGCAAAAATAGCAGTCATCACAGTGATTTTTTGGCTCCCTCCATACCATTGGCACACCAAATCTGAATGCTTTCTTTTTGCCTTTACACCATTTCCTTAGATCCTCTACGCAAATAAAACAAACTTTGTGTGGTGCCCATGGTTTGTCTTGGTCTCCTAGTTTCATTCCAAAGTAGGCATGGTACACTTGCCTAATAAAATTTGTTACGTTTCTTTGATGTTTCTTGATCACAAATTCCCCGCATATGTAGCAGAAGCTGTCGGGACTGTTGACACATCCACGGCTAGCCATGATTCACAACTTACTACAGTACCCAGAACACAATAAGAGTCTTGAATTTAATTTAATAAAGGCTAAATAAGGCTTTCTTAACACTATCAAAGCACGCTAGTTCGCTGATATAAAACACAAAAAACAACTCAAAATCACTGAAAAAATTCGCTTCGGATGAATCATTTTGCGCACGTCATGAAATCTGAGTAACAACTGACTCATACGGCTTGGCAACCCAGTATTTATAGTCTCTTAGAAGTTTCTAGTAATTTCCGGAAATCTGGCATTTTCTCGGTTGCTTCACAAAAAAAATCGAATTTGTGAAATAACTTTGTGTTGTATGACATTTTTATTGTGTTTTTCGAATTCAGCACACAAAAATACATTGTAAACAGCTAAAATTATGAAAAAAGTTTTTCCATCGCAGGCCTGTGTTATTGCACCACCAACTACTCGGGCACAGAAACAACCTAAGCGAAAGAAGCCTGATTCAGGAGAGGACCCACGAATAGGGGAAGCTCTTAACATTTTAAAAGGTGCCGCTGAAAGTGCTTCTTCGCAACAAGATGAGTGCGGCGTCTATGGGCAACACGTGGCAAACAAATTAAAAACCTATAGTAAGAGAACGAGAGCCATAGTCCAACATCAGATCAATAAAACACTATTCAATGCTGATATGGGACATTTTGACATGAAAACTAGACCTTTTTCTGCATCTTCCAACTCAACCTCCACCCTTAGTCCACTTAGTCCACTTACACACTTAGTCCACTCCTCTCCTGCACCCACTCCTTCTCCACAAACCCAGAATGAATCCCAGTCCACGCTGTCCGATGAATCCCAGGCTGGGTCTCAGTCACATTCATTGTTTTATTGGAAATACTTGAGTTAAAAAGAGTTACTTTGTATTCTTAAGAAATAAAATTGAATAAAGACATTTAGTGATTATACTATATTTTTCGTTTTTTATTTTATTCCCTACACATAATAATATTAGAGTAGCATGCAACTTTACAACACATGTGTAGTATTTACGTATAGCAAAATATGCTGTTATTTATTATTACTATATTAATGTTTAATTATTACCCGATGTAATCCCTCAGTGCTTCAATCAAAGCGTTGCAAATACTGCATGCTGGTATATGAGTCCCCTGAGACTAAAAAGCGTAGAGTTCCAGCCAAACGATCTTTGACCGGTATGGCTTTTCGGAATTGTGTATCCTTCTTCGCAATTCTGAGGCCTACAAGGTTAATTAATATTTCAAAAGCCTCTGCTCTCAATCGCGTAAAGTTTTCCAAATGCCTATGGTCCATTTCACTCAATAGCGACATATTTTTACGTTCAGAAAATAGTCGCCTAAACCACATTCTCTTCGATTTCCTCTTCTTTTTGGCTAAGGAATAAATAATGAAGAAAGCACCTGCTGCCACTGTCAAATCCATATTTACACTGAACAAAACGGTGGGAATAAGACGAACACCGGCAAACACGCAGAATACAGCGAGCTTGCGCTCGAACAGCTCGTTCGGTTCGTTCGGACTAAAATGCTCAAGTCAAGACGCGCCTTTAGGATTGCCAATTGAACGATAAATGAGCGAAAATATCCACTACCCCATACGTCATTGTTTTCTAACGGCGTTCAGCGAAAAAACATTAAGGATTCTGATATGTTGTATAATAAATATTTAACATGACACACTGAAGCCCAGTAGTTCAGTATATATAGACGGAACTAATTTAGAAGGGAAATAAAGGGGTATTTTGTAACAAGCAGTGAATAATGTATTATATCTGTTCGTAATGATATGCAATTGGTTTATTACATAGTTTTCCATTATTTTGCTTATAAAACGAAGGGGAATAGAATGGATCGAGAATATCTGGGTTCCACAATATCTTACATGTTGCTGACAGGGTCTCTCGACCTAGAAAAGGTTGAAAAACACTGCCACAGATATATGCTAAACTTTGTATGTGATGATCTGTGTAGCACAGCAGGTCCGAAAGCGGGGGTAATTACCCCCAAGGGGATAATTTTGACATTTCCCGGAAAATTCCTGAAAATTGTTTCTTTAGTGTTCATTTTGTGACCACGAGGAGAATTATGGGGACTTTCCGAGACTGACATGATGTTTACATAGTAGCGCGTTGGCTAAAGAAAAGCTAAAAATTGAATTTTTACTTACAGAACCTACTTTAATCTACATTCTGTGTAGGCACTCTATGTCAAATCAACAATGAACATTTAAGAATATTAAATGAATTAATACATATTTAAAATGCAGCCATGGTATCTAAAAAAGAGACCATTCACTTATTACGCCCTGAAAAACAGTGACTCACCTGAACTGACAGCAGAATTCCTGAAAATGCGGGAAGATATTCTGAAAGTTGAGTTTGCAGAGAAAAAATCGAGACACTTTGGACAAAAGTGGATGGGGAGTATCCTTTCCTTGCTGAAGAGGCAAAGAAAAGTGCTGATGCCTTTTGCGACAAGTTATCGTTGTAAGGTAGTTTTTTCAGCAATAATGGTCATAAAAAACAAACTGCGA
Organism: Bathynomus jamesi; assembly: GCA_023014485.1. Taxonomy (NCBI): domain Eukaryota; kingdom Metazoa; phylum Arthropoda; class Malacostraca; order Isopoda; family Cirolanidae; genus Bathynomus; species Bathynomus jamesi. The sequence goes on along the minus strand of JAJOZX010003521.1, from coordinate 469,009 downwards.
AATCGGCTACACATTGAAGGCGATTTACGCTGCACCTTGAGCGAAACTGATCCCAGAATTCAGGCGTTAGCTCAATAGAAACAGTTGCATCCCTCCCACAAGACTAGTAGTGGGTGGTGACGCGTTTTGCTTGCTTCCTATGTAATTTTGTAACCATTCTTTGACCAATATCATATGTGTTTAATTTATACATAAGGCACTGTATATGTAGAAATATACGAGTATTATGTTTATAAAATTTCAATAATTATTCTCATGCTCAGTAAAATGCAGTTTCCTGTACCTTTTCCAGGGGGGGAGCAATTTCCATTTGGCGATTAAACAAAAGGGTTAATCACAAAAAAAGTTTGGGAACCACTTGTGTAGCAGCTTAATGACCATTTTCCAAACTGTTTCCGCATTCCAACAATTTCACCCGACTTTTAACAAATCACGTAACATCACATGACGTCATGAAAGAGGTGTTAACAGTTATGGTGACTCAGATTAAGCTCACACTATTCCTGAATCTCATCGAAGCAACTTCTCTGCAGAATGGACTATCATCACCAGAAAACTGTTGAAAGGGGAAAAATCATCGGCATGAAGGAGAGTGGGTTGTCTTCAACTCAAATTGCAAGAGAACTCGGAATTTCTAGGAACACTGTTTTAATATGGTTGAAGAGTTGGCAAGAGGAAGGGAATCTACGAGATCACCGCAGAACGGGGAAACCTCGACTGACAACTGCTGCGGATGATCGGAGGATCTGCGATGTTACCGAAGCCGATCCCTTTACCAATGCTGTTGCCATAAGGGAACAATTGCAGCTTGATGTTTCGGCAATGATAGTAAGGCAGCGGCTACATGAAGCTGGGTTACACCATCGGATCCAGGCTATCAAGGAGAAGTTAAAGCAGCAACATCGAGAAAATAGACTTCGATTTGCTCAGCAACATGTTGACAAAGGACTTAACTTTTGGAAACGAGTGATATTTACCGACGAAAAGACATTTTCCTCCACATTCCATGTCCGTCTTCATTGTTGGAGGAGGAATAATACTCGATATACTCAAGAGCACATCTATGAGGAAGCATGTAGCGGTCATGTCACCTGTAACATGTGGGGATGGATTCATCTGTATGGTGTAGGAGAGCTCACCAAAATAGAAGGGAGGTTTACTGCAGACCAGTATATAGAAATTTTCGAAGAGGTTATGCTTCCTTCTGTGCGTGCATATGCTCTGCCATTTCCTGAGCGAATCATTGTTATGCAAGGCAGAAGCCCAATTCACACAGCACGGATCGTCACACGGTGGTTCTCTGAGCAAAGAAATAATGACCTTCTGGATTGGCCAAGTAATGGTTGTGATATGAATCCCATCGAGGATATATGGGCCAATATTGTAAATGTGGGGGAACCAGCGGAGGATCGAACAGCGGACCAGCTTTTACAACACACATTTAGTGAGTGGGAGGTGCTGAGGAGGAATCAACAACTGGCATATAATCATGTTGCTTCTGTACCACATCGGCTGCAGAAAGTTATAGACAACAACGGTGGCTGGACAAGATATTAAATTTCTTGGGTTCATGTATAAAATATCTCTCAAATACAATGGTAATTTTAAATGTGTAACAACTTTGCAAAATTGTCAAATATCATAGTTTAAAGGGTTCTATGTTTATTGATATGAATCACTGCAATAGTTTTATTTTCTGTAATTCTCTCCTTTGGGGTGAAAGACCGCCAAGAGTCACAGCTGCAGTGGTTCAACACTTAAGTTGTAACATGGAACTTATTAATACAAAATAATTATATGCATTTATGATGCTGCCTCAATACAAAACATTTTTCGTTTCTAAATGATATTTCTCTCAGTTACTCTTTATTACTATATCAGTGTTGCTGATCTAGAAATATCACTTGCTCCGGATATAAGAATGCCATATCATTATTATCCATTCAGCTGTCATCCATTTGCCAAATGGAAGATATTCTAAGCAGTGACGTATGAAACCTACAGATACCCATCAATCTGGTAATGTTATAATGTTATTAAAATTTAATATGCATCAAAACATTGTTTTTCATTTATAAACCGCCTATATATGTATTTATATATATCAGGTTTTTGCTCTGTCTTTGTTATAACACAAAATAATATCTGAATCTATGTTCAATATTAAATGTAAATAAATAAATAAATAAATAAATCAATTTGGAATTTGCTCAGGGCGCAATAATGCCTACCTACTGCTCTGTTTTCATACATTGAAACGTGTTCGTTCAGAATGACAGGCTTGTCAATACTATGAACACTGTCATCACGTCCGAAGGATTTTTTTTAGTTTTTACAAGACCATTTTTCATTCACATCATTGACATCCCCCTTGTTAATATATATCCCTTTCTTGAATTTATATTTAATTATTCATTTATGTTTCCTTAGTAATATGTAAACCAGAATGATGAATGGAAATAAATATGTTCTAAAGACATTTGACAATGAGTCAACCAACCAATCAGCGCTCATTCACTCCCAGACTCATTCATAAAATGTTACAACCATTTGTAGTACACACAACAAATATATGCCAGGTGTCGCTATCTGTTCTCAAGAGTGTCCTACGAATAATGAGCGAAGCTGTACATCACTTGTTTAAACTGCGACCCCCTACAAGCTTCAAGCACGATCGTTTCACTGTGCTTCACTGTATTCAAGAATAATTTAATGCCGGAAAAATCTATATATGTCATGCCCCTAAGCACCACAGGCAGTTACAGTCACAAGGCTATTTACTAGCTCATATACGTACAACAGCAGAAAAGATGAAAAAAACAGCATATATACAGCTTTACTACACTCGTAAAGGGATACACTTTGATCGGGAGCACATTGCGCAAAATCCTGACAAGCGCTTTAGTTTAAGATTTTGTTTGAATAACCTTTGGGGCAAGTTTGCGAAGAATACCGCCAAGGAAAAAGTGCATCTAGCTCAAAGTTTTGATGAAGTATGGGATTACGCCAACGTTGTTGAAAAAGAAACCCTTAAAATTACGCATGTAAGCAATACGTACATAATAAGGTGCAATATAACAGAATTGACTGCACACGCATCACGTGTCACATACATAACCGTAGCCAATTTCACAACAGCCTATAGGTGCATCAAACTTTGGGGACTCATGCATCCTCTTGGCCGCCGAACCTGTATGCCGATACTGACAGTGTAATATTCAAGGAAAAGGAAGGGTAATATATGCCTCCTATTTGGAAGTATCTTGGTGAACACACAGATGAGATTAAGGAAGAGTATGGGGACAACGCCTACACGGACTCATTTGTATTAGCCAGCCCGAAAACTTATCGTGTATGTATCGAAGTTGGTGACGAATTCAAGTATATCGTGAAGCCAAAGAATATCAATTTATACCCTGCAAATCGGGAGATTGTAAACATTGATTCCCTTTAGGAATTGGCATGCCTGGAGTCTGCAGTAGGGGATGATGGTGATGTCGCGCCTCCTCACCTAATTGTGGTAATGTATCATTTCTGTGTTCAAAAAATTATGGGTGTGAATGAATTTAGGGGGACGAAGGTGTGTAGGAACACCTACCGAAAGTGGTATCAAATACTCGGAACTTACGATACTGTCCCATTCGGCTTACGCAGGTAGTAATTAATCGACGTATATATTTTTGATTTTTTTTTAGTTTATTATTTGTTATTATATTTACTTGTAGATGTTTATTTATTTCGTGTGTTTTAAATAAATTATTTTACGTAAACTAGGTATTTCTTTTACCCTTTGAATGTGTGTGTGTGTGTGTGTGTGTGTGTGTGTGTTGGAATGCATTTCATAGACTCCACCATGTAGAGATGCGCGTACCAATAGCAGCGACTAATTTATTATCCTGTATGAGTATGGTGTACAAGCACCGCCCACAAACCTGTCATTATTTGTATTATGTTTTAATATGCTCGTTGTTTGCAACCGTTGTTGATGTGTTCCCATGCTCAGTTATTGCTGAAATTTTACACTAGCGAGTACGCCATATTTAACGTTTCAGTAACAATGATCGCCGTGGATATTGCTTGGTTCACCTTCCTCAAATGCCTATAATATATATATATATATATATATATATATATATATACATTTAAACTGCAAACACGCAGTATAATTAACGTAAAGAACGACGCTTGTATAGGAGAATATTCAGCGCAAGATGAGAGAGAGAGAACGAAACAAATGAAAAAATGAGGTAACCACCCGGGAATCGAACCCGGGATCTTCCGATTGCCGGTCAGATATGATAACCATTACACCATGGGCCTCACTCAATCAAATGCCGTAATTCCTCTACATACGCACAGAAACCAATGCCCCAATGGGGCACCTCCCGCATGCCGTACATTATATACATTTAAACTGCAAACACGCAGTATAATTAACGTAAAGAACGACGCTTGTATAGGAGAATATTCCGCGCAAGATGAGAGAGAGAGAACGAAACAAATGAAAAAATGAGGTAACCACCCTCATTTTTTCATTTGTTTCGTTCTCTCTCTCTCATCTTGCGCGGAATATTCTCCTATACAAGCGTCGTTCTTTACGTTAATTATACTGCGTGTTTGCAGTTTAAATGTATATAATGTACGGCATGCGGGAGGTGCCCCTTGGGGCATTGGTTTCTGCGCGTATGTAGAGGAATTACGGCATTTGATTGAGTGAGGCCCATGGTGTAATGGTTATCATATCTGACCGGCAATCGGAAGATCCCGGGTTCGATTCCCGGGTGGTTACCTCATTTTTTCATTTGTTTCGTTCTCTCTCTCTCATCTTGCGCGGAATATTCTCCTATACAAGCGTCGTTCTTTACGTTATATATATATATATACATATATATACATATATATATATACCGGGTGGCCCAAACAAAATGGCACCAATTTTGAGAAGTGATATCTCAATAACCACTGCAGCTAGGGACTTAAAAAAACAACCAAATGAAAGATAATTCTTTTCTCTTTAAATACTTATTCTAGGGCTTGATGGTTATAAGCCCATATAATGCCCAAAATTGGCTTCCAAACAAAATATACAAAAAAAAAAGTTGCGCATTTATATTTATTCCTTGATCCTAATTTTAAATGAAATTTTTCTATTCCAGACCCCTCAAGATGGGATTGAGAGAATCTGATAAGAACATTATACAAGCACTACGTGAAGAAAAAGGATATTCATTAAACAGAATCCTTTACGAATTTCCAAATAGAAATTGGAAAAAAAGAACTGTGGCACATTTTTTACAAAAACTTAAAGAAACCGGCAGCAGTCAACGGCGTCCGGGAAGTGGTCGACCAAAAAGTATTAGAACGCCAGAAAACATTGAAAAAGTAAATGAAATGGTTTTAAGTCAAGAGGAACAACCGGGATCAAGTAAAAGTGAACGTGAAGTTGCGAAAGAAACCGGGATTTCACGTTCCTCAGTACAGCGAATAATTCGAAAAGATCTTGGGTTGAAAACATTTAAGAGGGTGAAGGTTACTGCTTTATCGGAGCCTGTGAAAGAAAGACGTTTCCATCGATGTAAAAATCTATTGCGAAGATTTCGGTCAAATAAGTCTGTGAAAAAAATTTGGTTTTCTGATGAGAAACGATTTACGGTCGAAACACCACGAAATACCCAAAATGATCGGGTTCGTGCAGCAGTGGCGACAAAAACTCATGTTGACCCAAAACGACTTTTGCGTGAAAAAAACCACTTTTCAGATTCGATAATGGTTTCCCTTGCAGCGTCATCTGAGAACAAAACATCCATCATTTTTATTCAGCGAGGCGTTAAAATTAACTCAATTTACTACTGTAATGACATTTTGTCTCCAATGTTGTCAGAGATCAAGGAGACGAGCACTGATTTTGTGTTCATGCAAGATGGAGCCCCATCTCATACAGCCAAGGAAACAATAACATTTCTCAATAATAATTGTCCTGGTTTTATCGAACCAAATAATTGGCCACCATGCAACCCAGATCTAAACCCCATTGACTACTTCGTGTGGTCTGCCTTAGAGAGAGAAGTCTACCATGGTCAGAAAATCCGTGATGTGAACCATCTTCGTGAACGAATTCAGGCTGCATGGGAAAATCTCTCACAAGTGACGATCTCGAAGGCAATTTCAAAATGGAGGGCGAGATTACAGGCTGTGGTTGACCATAATGGAGGGCAGATTGAGCCATTTATTGAAAATTAGGTTTAACTTAAAAGGAATAAATATAAATGCGCAACTTTTTTTGTATATATTTTTTGGAAGCCAATTTTGGGCATTATATGGGCTTATAACCATCAAGCCATAGAATAAGTATTTAAAGAGAAAAGAATTATCTTTCATTTGGTTGTTTTTCTAAGTCCCTAGCTGCAATGGTTATTGAGATATCACTTCTCAAAATTGGTGCCATTTTGTTTGGGCCACCCTGTATATATATATATATATATATATATATATATATATACATATATATATATATATAACGCATGGCTTAACGTAAAATAATATTTAAATATGTTAATACGTAAATTAATTTATTTAAAGTAAACTAATTAGAGGACATACTACAGTGTAACAAAAAATTTCCTAATCTACCGGCTAGTAGTGTATAATATGTACCTAATGTGTCGTGCCAATATTAATAACTTTATAAAATAATGGTGGGGATAGGGTCACTGAGTATTTAGGTGAAATATAGTAGTAGTTGTTTAGAATTGTCTGAACGTAGCACGATGGCGGAGAGATTCTTGCAAATCATTCATATGGATATCTTTGTAAAGTAAATGTCTAATTGTAAATATCTAATTTTAGACATAAAGTCTGTCCCAAATTACTTCGACAGGTTCGCGTATGTATCTACACATATACTCTATATATATATATATATACGTATACATTTCTTACAATATTGTTTGCGGGCTCGCTCAACATCACCATAGAAACCGGCAACGAAAACCACGCAGCCAGGCTTTCAGGCTTTTGAAACCGTACTATAAGCGCAGTCGGTGGTTGGCGAGAGATAGTTAAAATTTAGGATACACCTTTTCTTGCCATCGTGCAGTCAACTTCCTTTGCTTTTAAAGTGATTATCTTCGTTAAAACTTTCTCGTTTTCCAAATTTTAAATTTGATACTCTTTTGAGTTCAATTTGCAGTATTTGAATTGTTTGAAAGATTACTTTTGTAATCCACAATAGACTTTTCAGCTTACCGGCTTTTTGTAACCATTGGTCCTTGAATTTGATTGTTTATATTTTGAAATGTTAATTATTTAACTTGATTAAGAATTTGATTAATTAACGTTTAGCTTTTGTTAGCTTATTTTTATTACGTATTAGAATTAAAAGAGGTTAGCCCACATTGATGGCTTATCGTGATCTACATTGCATTAGCCCTGTTCAAAAATCAACTTTTTCTTATTTTCATAGGTTTCTGTACTTTTTCCCATGCTTTTTGACCTGAAAAGGCCGAAAATCACAACCATTTTGACCTAGGTTGTTGGGAAGCATTGCCGCATGGAGCTTTAAGTTTTCTGCCTTGAAATCGGCCAAAAGCACCAGTTCCGGGGTCCCTTGAATCATGTTTTGCACTATAACGTTTTATCTAAACAAGATAGAGCAACAAAATAGGCACCAAATTAAAGTGTTTTTAATCCTCTTTCTAACTTATACAATTATGATAGTCTTGGAACAAGAAATGGCACATTGGTACATACAAAGATTTCAGAAATATCAAAAAATTCGTTTTCTCACACTCAAGGCAGACAAGGCGCCTTATTCATGACACAAATTTGAGATTAACATTTTGTCACGAGTCTAATCGATCAAGAAGTGAAAGCATTACTTGATGATTAATTTCATAATGACATTTACACAGTCAGTTGTTGAGAGTTTGTTTCTTGGAGCTGTCAAAGCGGCGTCTGTTGAACTCCACAGCTTGAAGGAGATAGTCCCTTTGCTTGGCATCTGTTGTTATGACATTTGCAAAGTCGCTCATCATCTTGACACCACGTTCAGCAATGTCATTCACCGCTTTCAGATTCTTAACATAGTCCAACGCTTTTCTGTAGTCCTCATTCTGTGGCCAAGACGTGACAGGTTCCAGAAGCCACTCGGATCCAATGTTCAGTGTGTCCAGCAGGAAATGTGATTCTGGGCCAATGAGATCAACCAGGGTGGTCTTAGCTGTGACTCTCTGGAATAGAGGCTTTCCTGTTCTGAAGCTGTCTGGCTTCTCAGTGGCATGTAACTGGGCAGCAATGTCGTGCTTCAATGTGTCACTCAATCTACTGCTGAACAGGGCAAATGGCACGACTTCCTGCGTCAGGTACCATTTGTGGTTTTCCATCTTATTAAGTACTGCATCAGCAAGCTCTGGGTCAGTTTTCTTGTACTTCAACATGTCCTGGATTAGACTTAGATCATTCACGGGAGCATCTGCAGCAGACATTGACATCATCCATACAGGAGTGTAGAACAGCGCAAGGAAGGTGTTGAGTCTTTCCAGCTTTGATACAGTGTCTTCGTCGTACTCAAGTTGATCTGCAAACATCAGCATTTTCATGGAGTACAGGTTTCTGGCCATCCATCTGGCCTGATGAATGGCGCCTGGTCGACTCCAGTGAATACCTCGAGGAGGCGTTCCTCCAAGAACAATGACTGTCAGTTCAGCCATTTCCCTGTAGTCGGCTCTTGGAAGCCTTTCTGATGTTAATGTCTTGGAGTATTTCTTCACTGTTCTTCTTCTTTTCCTTCAGCCATTTGCTGTTGATAGCCAGCATCTTTGGGTTTTCCTCGGACAAGTCCGTCCAAACATCCTTCAGATGCTCAAACCAGGGATTATCTGGCCACTTCACCTTCCCAAACAGCTTCTCCCAAACTGCTCCTACTAGGATTTCCAGGATGTGATGTCGACAGGCCAAATAAAACACCTTTTTGTTCAGCATTTTCTCTAGCAGTTTGGCAGCTCCTCTGTGAACTCCACTGTTACTGGATGTAGTGTCAAAAACAAGGGCAGTAACATTATCCGTAAGTTCCCATGTCTCCAGTAAATCCATTGAAGCCTCAGCCTGAGCTGTGCCAGAAGAATTGTCGATGACAGGTACTCCCAATAACTTTCCTTCAGTGTATGAAGGTGGACCAGACACTAGCACAGCTAAAGTCTCTGAGGTACTTCCAGGTTCACTGCCCAAGACATCTTTGAGCAACTTTCCATCCCAGTGTAAGGCAGCGTACTGTGGGGGTTTTCACAAAACTTGGACATGTGACTCTGGCTGATATTATACCTGGACAGCATTCTGTTGCGACGTGTTGTTGAGGTTGAGATGACGAAGTTATCCAGATCAGCCCCTCCAGCTTTCAAGGTGGCAGAAACCATGGCAGTAACTTGATTGTCTGATAAACCAAGACGATCAGCTGTATTGCAGATGACATCACATTCCATGACCTTCCTTGGAAACGTCAAAGTCACACTAGTCACAGTGTCTTGATGGTGAGAACATCCAGGACGAGGCTGATGGTAATCCATGTCCTCTGTGTTAGCGTCGTTGTCAGTTGAGTCACCCCAGGTAATGTCATCCACATGAACAACTGCCTCTTGTTCTGCTGCAGCTGTAAAATAGTACAACATGTTAAGACAGTAATTGTTAAGTACATGCTAAATATCGCAATGGAGTAAAACTTAAAACTTTTTGTGACGTTCAAAGTAATTAGTTTTACCTTGTTCTTGTCTATGCTGCAGTCTTTCATTCCTCGCTGCTTGCTGCAGGGATCTTGTCTCAAAAATCTTGTCATGACCAGACATATGACCTTTCTTCTCAGTCTTTTGGTCTTCGTAGAACCTGATATCCTCATCTTTCTTCTCTCTGGATAACAGTCTGTTGTTCTGTATTTCCTGGATTGCATCTGGAGCTCCTATATCGAACAGGCTGTCTAATTCCAGCACAAATGCTCCTCTTTTTCCTCCAGGGTTACTTGCTCTTCCTTTGCTTTTCACCAGAGCACGATGTTTCTCATGTAGTTTCATGAAGAGCTTCATTGCGTTGTACTTGGTCATTGTCTTGATCCTAGCCATCTGCCAGAATGGGATGATAGATTCAACTGTTTCATATGCAAGGTCTTGAACCATGGGCCTCCCTGCATTTTCCGGTAAATTCTGAAGATTAAGGAAATACTGGAACGCCTGTCTGTTGGTGGGAAGCTGGGAACCACTGATAAAAGCTGAAGGGTATCCAACCAGGAAAGTTTCAGTGAGAGATCTGGTAGATGGCCCAGTTGACACCTGCCTGTGGACAGTACGTGGAGGTTCTGAGATATCAACTGTGCGCCCACGGAGCTCCCTCAGCTCCTTGTTTAATGCCATTGTGAAGTTGTAACTTGTAGATGGTTTTCTAGATTCTGATTGAGTTTCTGTTGTTTCCTGAAAAATGATAGATAATTATTATTATTATTATTATATTATTATTATTATTATTTATTTATTATTATTATTATTATTATTATTATTATTTATTAATTTTATGCTCTTTCATTTGATACCTAATTTGTTGCTCTATCTTGTTTAGATCAAAAGTTAAAGTGCAAAACATAATTCAAGGGACCCCGGAATTGGCGCTTTGGCCGATTTCAAGGCAGAAAATTTAAAGCTCCATGCGGCAATGCTTCCCTACATCCTAGGTCAAAATAGTTGTGATTGTCGGCTTTTTCAGGTCAAAAAGCATGGGAAAATGTACAGAAACCTATGAAAATAAGAAAAAGTTGATTTTTGAACAGGCCTAACATTGCATTTAGACTAGTATTGCGTTAACTTAATTTCGTTCCAATATTAGGTTTTTTGTATTTGGTGGTGGTTTCCTTGATCGCTTTTCGTTATTATTACTAGTTCTTGTCTTATTTATTGGAAACTACTTGCTTGTGTTTCTAACTACTTACAGCAGAAGCCAGTCGGACTAGGATTGTTGTGGAAGCATATAATTAATATAATTAAATACATTCGGTGGTTCCCCATTTGTTCTTAAGGATAAGTATTCCCAATTAATTTGTAAATTTATCATTCCGTCTAATTTACATGACACGGAATAACTTAAGCTAATTCAATTAAAAAACACACCCTACTTAACCCTTTCGCTCACGAATTATGACATAGGGTAAAAAAGAAATTTGCCTTCATATGTGGTTATATAAGAATCAATATGGTTTATTTTTCAGCTACACAATTGTCTACCCACTGAGTGAAAGGGTTAAGTTGCCCAAGACTGGGGACTCAGTAGGATCGATCGAACCACGATCAGAGGCGGGCGCGGATTACCAATATCAGTTGGGATACGCTCCTCAAAGCATGGTAATCGAAAATACCCACAGAGGGAGGAGGAGGAGATGGAGAAACAGCACCGGAATCGTCCATGGTTTAGTTGGAGGTGAAAGTATGAGTGAAGAATTCAGCTTATTCAGGAGAAGAGACTGCAACTGAGTCATCAGAATTTAAAAGAGGATGGAAAGAAGTAGTAAAGTTATTGAAAAGGTTCATAGCTAGATACTGAAAAGAGCGAAAAGAATTAGAATTGGATAGGTTTTGATATTTTGTCGAATAAAGGTATTTTTGTCGAGTTGAACAATAGAATTTGCACGATTTGCACGAATTTTCAGAAATATAAGTTGAGTGAGAGTCAAGAGTTAGATGGCGACGGTACGTACCTTCTGAAAGACTGACATCTGTTGCGGATAGCATTAGAACAAGTAAAGTTAAACCAATGTTTTTTTGCAATAGTAGTAGGAATAGACTATGAAATGTACGCCTCCATGCACGAGAGAATCACCTCCGTGATGCGCTCAGCACACTCGCAGAGTCCCAGGTGATGGAAGCATTAATCATTCTATGGGAAATCAGAGTAGTACTGCATAAGGGACTCTCACTCAGCAGTGACAAGGCGCCTTCTCTTGGGAAGATTCACAAAGCGAATTGTAGCGATAGGGCAGGAAACAGATATAAGATTGTGGTCGGAGGAGCCCATCGGAGAAAAAAGTTTGACAAGAAGAAGAGGGCTGAGAGGTAAGAAATAAATCCACAATTTTGGGCCTATCTCCAAGGCGATCGGGGATACGAGTAGGGTGCTTTAAAATCTGTACTTGGTCATTCAGGATAGAAAAGTTATAAGGAAGTTCAGCAGAGATGTTGGTAAAATAAGAGGAAAGTCAAAGTTGTTGTGGAACATTGATATCACCTAAAATGGAGTTTTCAGCAAAAGGAGAGTGGAACAGAATTTATTCCACTTTGGAAGTGCGGTTGTCAAAGAATTTTGTATAGTCAGTAGAATTCGGAGAAAGGTAACACAGGCCTGCGAATAAGTACTTTGTAAGAGTTGTTTTCTTACTAATAACTGATTTTATATAATTCAACTACGCTGATTTCGAATAAGGTGTCCATTTTTTTCTATCACATAAGGATTTTCTGCAAACTGGAAGGGAAAAACAACAACATAAATAAATATTATTTATTTCAATTTATATTAGGTACCTATTTCGCTTTGTTATACTAATTACAAATGCAAATAAATTTAAAAAGAAAGAAGACTATTAAGTCAATTACACATTCATCTTTATTTGTCCTGAGTTTTCTTGAGATCTATGCCTTTTAGTCTCGAATGTACGCGTTGTTCCTTTTCTTTTGTGTAATAATTCTGGAGTATCCCGTTTCAACATCTAGCAGTAATCAGCCATCATGCTGATGTCCCACCTTCTCTGATATCTCTTCTCCATTTCTTTGTTGTCTTGGTGAAACCGTTCTCCTTGTTCTTCGCTGAGTGCTCCGAGATTCTCAGGTAAGTGTGAATGTAAGAAATGTAATTTTAAACTCATATTACAACCAAACTCTTTGAACTTATTTAGCATGTTGTTCATAATGCTTTGGTAATTTAGGTCCTTCTTGTTGCCCAAAAATTTCCTGATAACATCCTTAAAAGCAATCCACGCTTCTTTTTCAAGATTGTTCATTGTTCTTTCAAAGTGTTCATCCAAAGCCAGTTTTCCAATCTGGAGACCAACGAAAATTCGTTCTTTCAATTTTGCTTCCGAAAGAGTTGGGAATTTACCACACAGATCCTTAAAACAATCTCCATCTTTGTCCAGGGCCTTAACAAATTGCTTCATCAAGCCCAATTTTATGTGAAGCGGAGGTAAAAGGACTTTCTTCGTGTCAACCAAACTTTCACGTTCAATGTTTTTAGAACCAGGTGTCAGGTTGACTGCGTGGCCATTCCTTTTTTACCCAGTGCTGAGTTCTTGCTCGGGTATCCCATTCACACAAAAAACATGGAAACTTCGATTAATCTGGTTGTTGACCTAACAACATACAAATCACTTTTAAGTCTCCACAAAGTAGTCAACCATGTTCTTTGTATTTAACCTTAGCTAGAAGAAGCTCAAGATTTTCGTACGTTTCCTTTAAGTGAACGGAATGAGCCACAGGAATGGATGCATACAAGTTACAGTTGTGAAGGAGGACGCCTTTTAGACTTCTTTTGGAGGAATCAATGAAAAGTCTCCATTCATTTGGGTCATAGATTGCAGCGCTTAGCTTAAGTATTAGTTCCGAAACATTGTTGCAATATACCAGTGAATTTTCTTGAGAAAAACATTGGATGAATTATTTTTCTCGATTTCTGTACCATAAAAATGACCTCCGGGGAGAAAGCAAGTTCTTTGCATGAAGTCTGGATCCCGAAATCTCTGAAGAATCCTTCGGGAAACAAATCTCATGAAATCATTAAGTTCACTTTGTGTAAACAATTGGGGTTCACCAGATGTTTCGGTTTGAAAACAATCGATATCATCGTTTCCATCGTCATCAGACACCGAATCAGATGAAGTTATATCAAGAGTATTTGGCTAGTAAGTACAGGTATACCAGGTCCATGAGCAACAGGTCTTATAGCAAACTGAAAGTTTGGATGAGAAATTTCCTTTTTATTTTTAGTATTGAAGCCTTGCACGTTACATAACAAAAATAGCAGTCATTGCTGTGATTTCTAGGCTCACGCCAGACCAGTGGAATCCCAAAAGGTAAAGAATCCTTTTTACCTTTACTCCACAGTCTAAGTTGTTCAACACAAACACTGCAAACTTTATGTGGAGCCCATGACTTGTCTTGATCCCCAAGTTTCATTCCGAAGTACGCATAGTATGCTTTCTTGACGAAGTCTCTAGTATCTCGCCTTTGTTTTTTTTCACAGTAAATTTTCCATAAATATAACAGAAAATGTTTGAGTTATTTACACACCCTCTGGTTGCCATAACGACAAATAAACAAATTTCAAAAGAGAAATATAGTCACCGCGCACCTTTGAATAATAAAGAACTATAACCTCGCACGCACTAGACAGAATGACTCATCTCGTGGCTTGTCAATCACTTATATACTAGCGGTGCGTTTCTCGAATGTTCTGGAAGATGCTATGACGTCACTTATGATCTGGAAGCATTCATAGGCAGTTGTTTTCAATCAAAATTTAATTGAGTCAATTTTAATGAAAATTATTTACATAATTATGTAATATGACATTTTGTGAAAAATCTGTACGTAATGGCGAAAAATTAATATTATTTTCGGAATTATCGTGCAAATATTACTATATATGTGATAAAATATTTCGGACAACAAAACCATCGCAGGCCTGTGTATAATCAGCGCAAATAGACAGTATTTAATTTGATATTGAAATGTAAGCCTTAGCTAGAGGGTATATAATTCAGAGGATTCGAGTTCAGAAATACGAGAACAAGTTAGGTCATTGCGTACATATACGCAACATCCACCTTTAGGGTGAAATTGAATTTTGAGAAAGTAAGAGTACAAAAAAGGGGTTGCTCTCAGTTGTTCCAGACACACGAGTTTCAGTGAGGAAGTGGAAGAGGAAGTGAGGTTTAGAGTTCAACAGATTGAAAATTTCAGGGAAGTCCACGAATGTTGCAGAATTTTATGAAAAGTTAATCAGGTAGAGACTCAGATCATCTCCAATGGACGGTAGCAACTCCAGCCCCGATTCTCGGGGCAGAGGACTCCGAGGCTCTTGAAGTGGATGCCATATTTTTTTTAAATTTTGAAAAGACTATGCAGTGTGTAACATGCATGTATAATTATTGTATATAAAGGGTGATCCAGAGAAATGGGACCCAAAAGAAACCCCTGTAACTCTTAAAGTATAAGTCCTTTTATAAAATTATACGCATCATTCGAAAGAGGATAGTTACAAGTTTGTACAGGATTGTATAGGTTTTGACAATACAAGACAAGATAAGATACAAAACAAAATAAAAGTGTTAGTTAAAACTAACCCTTCAAGATGACTGCATGGACTGTGGAACAGCTGCGTTTCATAACTGAGCAATATTATGAGCATGGAAGAAGTGTAGTTTCAGCTCTTAGAAGGTGATTTTGACATTTGAAAATTTGTCTTGAAAGATCTTTGAGCTGAAACTACACTTCTTCCATGCTCATAATATTGCTCAGTTATGAAACGCAGCTGTTCCACAGTCCATGCAGTCATCTTGAAGGGTTAGTTTTAACTAACACTTTTATTTTGTTTTGTATCTTATCTTGTCTTGTATTGTCAAAACCTATACAATCCTGTACAAACTTGTAACTATCCTCTTTCGAATGATGCGTATGATTTTATAAAAGGACTTATACTTTAAGAGTTACAGGGGTTTCTTTTGGGTCCCATTTCTCTGGATCACCCTTTATAATGAAGAATAGGGAGGAAAGTATTTGATAACATGCTGGACTGCTCACAGAGTAGATGAGACCGGAAAAAGATCAGTTAAGGAGAACATTGACCAGGGAGATGGGAGTTCCAGCACCCCTTATCTTCTGTCTAACGTCCACCCAGGAGTATTCCGCTGATCGATTGGTGTCTAGAATCTCTTCCTATAGGAGATTGTGTTTACTGCACACAAACGTGTTTATTGCACACAAACTAGCCAACTCTCTGTAACGTGCTGCATCACACGGATGGTGGAATTAGAGGACCAAAAGCTCTAATATGCCCTTTTGGAAAAGCTCTTGTGAATTGTGAAAACTTGCCCATAGTTGAATTTGAGTCTTATAGATCTAGAAGGAATTGTATTAAACAAATCTGAAAGTTTTGACCTCAGTAAAGATAAGAAACTCTGTTGTACATCTGAAGAATGCCTACAGCACGCCAACCGGGTACCTTAGCTCATTCCATGTAGATTACAACAGCCAGCTGTGAAAGCGATAGCTACGATGGGTTCATCATTGCCTGAATTAAATCAAGAGCTGATATTGCCTAAATTCAACACTAAATCTAAGTATAAATGTCACCAATTAAACTGCTCTATATATGGTAGGAAGGATGGGATGGGTAGTGGCAGAAATCGATGTGTGGCCATCTCCTCGTGGTGAGTTCTGGGTAATTTATTGTGACATGGCATAAATTAGCGAAGAGCTACACGTATATTCAGATTTTATTTATTAAAAATTTTTATATAACACGTACATAGTATATGAGCCTTAAAGAATGAGATAAAACATGCAGTAAACTAAAGTTTGTCTAGTATGTCATATGAACTTTAAACCAGGCAAAAAATTTATGTAGAACGATATAAAAGCAAGAATTTACATGATTAACCGAAAGCCCTTTTAACATTAATGTTGTGCCACCTCTAAATATTTTGATAGAATCATTAAACAACTTAAAGTTGTCAACAGAAAAATCTGTTAACAACTTTTAAAGTTGAAATTTGCAAAAAAATCTCCGGATTTCACTCCACCCCTATATACAGGGTGTTTCAGGAGGAAAGGTCAATACTTCGGGAGGTGATAGTATCGTTCATTGTGAGAAAAAAGTTCATATGAATATGTGTCTAATTCTGAATGGTTACGGGGATAGAGCTGTTTGAATCTGATGCGCGCGCAGCTCTTCCTCCCCCCGCGGTGGTCTCATTCAATGGCCACCAAGGTCTCCAGACCTCTCTCCGTTAGATTATTGTTTGTGGGGGTGGATGAAAAGTCAAGTTTACAAAAGAAAGGTGGATACACGAGATGAATTGCTCGCGCGCATTTTGGATGCTGCTGCCCGCATAAAGGAACGTCAAGATCAACTCAGACGAACAACACGCGATCTTCGCACACGAGTTGCAAAGTGCATTGAGGTTGACAGTGGGATTTTCGAAAACGTATTGTAAACTGTAACAAATTTGTAATTTCTGTATCTAATACAGTTCAAAATGCCAATGTTTAAACATTAAATTTTAGAAACAGTAATTGGTTTCTCTTTCTTGATTACCATTAACAATGCTTTTGTATTTGTAGATTGAAACAGCTCTATCTCCGTAACCATTCAGAATTAGACACATGTTCATATGAACTTTTTCTCACAATGACCAATACTATCACCTCCCGAAGTATTGACCTTTCCTCCTGAAACACCCTGTATATATATATATGTATATATATATATAATATATATATATATATATATATATATATATAACGTAAAGAACGACGCTTGTATAGGAGAATATTCCGCGCAAGATGAGGAGAGAGAACGAAACAAATGAAAAAATGAGGTAACCACCCGGGAATCGAACCCGGGATCTTCCGATTGCCGGTCAGATCTGACCGGCAATCGGAAGATCCCGGGTTCGATTCATGGGTGGTTACCTCATTTTTTCATTTGTTTCGTTCTCTCTCCTCATCTTGCGCGAATTATTCTCCTATACAAGCGTCGTTCTTTACGTTAATTATACTGCGTGTTTGCAGTTAAAATGTATATATAATATATATATATAGGGGACCATTCTTAGTTCAATATATTTTGCCCCCTTTTTTTTTTTTTCCAAGTTTCCTTGTAAGTTCCAGAAATTTTGCACACAAGTACTTACATACCTTTTTTACAAGTTTTTATTTTTCCACAAAGTCTCCATCCTTTTTTACGGCTTTCCTCCACCTCGAAACAAGGGCCTTTATTCCGCTGGAGCCACCTCTTAACCTCCTCAACAACCTCATCGTCACTCTGAAACTTTCTTCCACGAATAGCATCCTTCATTGGCCCGAACAAATGGAAGTCTGAAGGTGCCAGATCCCGGCTGTATGGAGGGTGGGGTAACAGTCAAACGCATTTTTGTGATGGTCTCTCTTGTTTGCAAACTGTTGTGTGGTCTTGCGTTATCGTGCAAAAGAAGAACGTCTTCCAGTTTTCTCTCCGGTCGAACTCGATTTATACGTCTCTGGAGTCTCTGTAGGGTAGCAATATATGCCTCTGAGTTGATTGTTTGTCCTTTCTTCATAATGTCTACCAAAATCACCCCTTTCATGTCCCATGAAGGTGCCATGGATTGGCGTTTTGTTTCAGGTTCAAAGTGGTGTACCCAAATCTCATCCCCAGTCACAATTCGTGAAAGGATGTCATCCCCTTCTGTCTCGTATCGAACCAACGACTCAGAAGCAATTTCTTTTCTTTGGGATTTGTTGACTTCAGTCAGTTCGCGTGGAACAAACCGTGAATACACTTTTGAGTATCCCAGTTGCTGAATTATCGTATTCACACTTCCTTCACTACTTCCTAGCTCCAGTGATAGCTCCTTGTATGTGACGCGGCGATTTGATCGAATGATACTGTTAGCACGTTGCACAGTGTGCGATGTCACAGTCGATGTCGGTCGACCGCTGCGTGGCTCATCATCGATGCTGGGTCTCCCTCTCTCCGATGATCTCACACGTTTAGACCAGCGTCCAACTGTGCTTCGATCAACAACAGCATCTCCGTAAACGTTTTGTAGACGCTTGTGAATATTTCCAACTGTTTCCTTCTCTGCGGTTAAGAACTCGGTAACAGCTCTGTTTACGACGCACATCACTGTCAGACGCCATTTTCGAAACTGCGTTAACCATCGGTTTTATACAAGGGCATTTAAAAGCGGCTTTATACAAGGAGGGGAGGTTCAAACTGGAAAAATCCGGTTATGCGAAGCGCAGAAAGTTCAAACTTACAGCCCAAAAGACATTCCAGCTCCATGGCCTATTATTTAGCTAAGAAAAAAGGGTGGAGCAAAATATATTGAGTGTCCCTAGTAGATTATATATATATATATATATATATATATATATATATATATATATATACAGGGTGTCCCATAAGTCCGGCATCATAGGAAAAATAATAAAAAAAAGACAAAACAAAAGCTTTTATTTACAGAACGTGCTCAATATGTCCACCATTGTTTTCAATACACAAATTCAGACGTGATACCCAGTCAGCAAGCACACGGTGAATGATTTCAGGAGTAATGGTGTTACATGCCCCAATAATGCGCTGCCGCAAGTGTTCAACACTCCTAATTTTCTGTGCGTATCCCAGCGCTTTCAAGTGGTCCCAGAGTTAAAAATCTAGTGGCGTGAGATCCGGGCTTCTAGCTGGCCATTCCACAGGCCCTCGACGTCCTATCCAATGACCAGGGAATTGTTGGTACAGGTATTCCCTTACTTGGGTGCTTAATGTGCAGGAGCGCCGTCTTGCTGGAACCATGTTGGGAAATTTCCTTCTTCGTTCAAGACACTGGGAAATGCTTCTTCCTTGAGCATACGTAGGTAGGTGCCTCCAGTGACATGTTCATCGAAAAAGAGGGGGCCTATGATGTGATCCTTCCAAATGCCACACCATACCATCACCCGAGATGCACCTTCTTCCTTTGAAGAGGTATACCAGTGAGGGTTGTTTTGAGACCAGTAGCGGGTGTTCTGTCGATTTACCTCACCATTTCCATAAAAAACAGCCTCGTCACTGAACAGAATGGTGGACGGGAAATTGGCATCCCGAGCATATTGTTCCGTAGTCCATTCACAAAATTCCATCCGCCGGTCGGGATCATCTTCGCTTAATTTCTGTAGGATCTGAAGTTTATATGGATGTCATTTGTAAGCCTCAAGAATGCGATAGATGCTACTTTTCGACACTCCTTTCTCGGCGGACAATCGCCGAAGAGACTTATTGGGACTTCTGTTAAAATGAGCCAGGATAGCAGTCGCTGTATCATCGTCAGTGGACCTCCTTGAAGGTCTACTGCGTGGTTTATCTTCTATGGATCCTGTTTCCTTAAACTTTGCAACAAGTCTGCTAACACAACTCTGTGTTATTGGCTCGCGGTCTGGATGCAGTCTGTTAAATTCAGCAGCGGCCTCTCTTTGACTCCGATTTCCTATGAGTAGAATTATCTGGATTCGTTCTTACTTGCTCACAGACATTATGGCCTGTAGAAAGAAAAAAATATGAATTATGGTTTGTAGAAATAAAAAAATATGAATTTCTCCTATGATGCCGAACTTATGGGACACCCTGTATATGTATGTATATGTTAATCCTCCGTCTATGGCCTTGGGTGGTTGGAGGTTGACAGAGGTTCTGGTTCGGTGGCAGCAACGGATTTCTCACTCTGGGGGCACCTGGTACCGTGTAGGGACTCTGAATAGTTCTTTGACACTGCACTCCGACTTCTTATAATGGATCGGAGGATCCTGTGAACACTTACTTGGTAATTGGTGATTCCCCAGTTCTTCTTGTAGCGTATCGGAGAAATTGTTAAGACAATGCTGGTCTCAGACTAAAGACCTATTTATTTCTAACTTTTACTGTTACTTGAAGATGCTGTGTTATTTTAAAACAAAGTTTACTCGAGAAGACAGGGCTCAAAGAAGACAAAGATATTCTCTTTGTATTTTACTGCTTCTAAAATATCACGGGTAATTCTTCAGCCTCTAGGTCAGATCAGACAGAATAGAAGAAATTTTTTGAAAGAAAAAATAATTAGCTCAATTTTGAGGAAATGCAATTTTGAAGGCCAAATCTCTCTTTAGCTGGAGATCAACGAATCTTGACACAATTTAAGCATATAGCAAAATGTTTGAAAAATGAAAAAAAAAAAGAAAAGAAAATATCAGGTTGTAACATAAATTCTGCTCGATTACAAAACGGACGATAGATAATAGAATAACCTCAAGATAATGTGAAATAGTTTTAGAAATGTTGCAAAATACACGCGGCGACAGGTTCGCACAGGTTTTATCACGATACAGAATGATACAGAATGACTTAGGCTAGTTTAGGCTTAGGCTAGTGTAGGATTAGGCTAATGAATATTTTCTCTGGTGTTTTTCATACAGTTACAACGCCACCCCTACGATATTACAGTAATTGAAAAAACATGGAGCCCACAAAAGAGCATATTCGACATGTGATGCTGTGTGAGTTTCATAAAGGATCTAACGCTAGTGAATCCGCAAGAAGCATTCAGAGTTTATGGAAATGATGTTGTGAGCGAATGGATGTGTAGGAGATGGTTTGAGAAGTTCAGAAATGGAGACTTCAGTCTGAAAGATTACACTGGGGAACAAATTTTAACTTTTTTTTTGTTTCTTGGACGTAAACAGGTCGGTCTTATAGGATATTTTCCGCTGATTCCGAATATAGCCGTAGAATTTCTCTATCACCCAAGGTTACTGAGAAATTTGTATTTTAATATTTATTCAAAAAGTGTATAGAAGTTAGTAAAAATACTTCATAAAAATATATTAGTGGCAGATTGGCATTTAAAATATTCTTCTTAAAACTTCTTTGTCACTGATTTCTCTTGTAGTTTAATTAGGAGCTTCTCGCATCAATGTCCAGCAGTAATCAGCTAACATTGCCGGATCCACCTCCCTTGGTAGCGTTTCTCCATCGTAGCTATATCTTGGTGGAACCTTTCTCCATGCTCATCGCTTACGTCGCCGAGGTTTTCAGGGAAGAAATCTAAATGGGAGTGCAAGAAATGTATTTTTAGTGACATATTACATCCCAATAACCTATATGCTTCAATCATGTCCTGCACTATTTTTTCATAGTTAGAGGCTTTGATGTTCCCTAGAAAATTTGTGACAACATTCTTCATGGCCTCCCATGCCACTTTTTCTTTTCCTCTCAAGGCATCATCAAACTTTTGATCTTTCATGAGCTCTCTGATTTGGGGACCAACAAAGATCCCTTCTTTTATCTTTGCATCACTAAGTCGTGAAAACTTTTTCTTCAAATATTTGAATGCCTCATCTTTCTTGTTCATTGCTTTGACAAAATTTTTCATGATGCCAAGTTTGATGTGAAGTGGCGGTAAGTATATTTTCTTGGGGTCAACTAAGGGTTCATGAGACACATTCTTCAGTCCTGGGATACATTTCTGACGAAGTGGCCAATCCTTTACAAAATAATGCGAATCTCTGGCTCTGCTGTCCCATTCACAAAGGAAGCAGCAGAACTTCGTATAACCGAGCTGCATTCCCAGAAGAAGCGCGACGACTTTTAAATCCCCACATATATACCAACGAAACTGGTCATAATTAATCTGCTGAAGGATGAGTTTCATATTTTCGTAAGATTCCTTCATGTGGACAGCGTGCCCTACAGGAATGGAAGGGTATTTATTTCCATTGTGAAGTAGTACAACCTTGAGGCTTAGCTTCGAAGAGTCAATAAATAAACGCCAATCTTCAGATTTATGCTAATGACCGAGAGCTAACAGCAGTCCATTTACATTATTACAGTATCATAAACCACCTGACGAGGAGAAATACTGCATCAGATCTTTTTGGCGAGTGCGGAACGCCGATATGCTTGTATCTTTTGCCAGCAAATTCCATTCACGTAACCTGGAGCCCAATAATTCCGCTTTCTTTTTCGGAAGGTCCAAATCTCTCACGAGATCATTCAGCATAACCTGCGTTATCATACGTGGTTTATTTGATTCAGGTTGCTGAAAGTCTGTATCTTTAGTGTCATCAATTTCCATTAGTTCAACTTCTGACTCTTCATCCAGTGTCCATGACTTTGGGGGAGTTGGAATTGGGTTATCATCGTCATGTAGTACTGGTCTCATGGCAGATGCATTATTTGGGTATTGAATTTTATGTTTATTTTTGGCAGAGAATCCTGAAACGTTAGTCATACAAAAATAGCAATCCGTTAGGTGATCCTTGGGCTCTCTCCAAATCATTGGTATGGCAAATGGCATAGATTTGCGGGTACCTTTAATCCAACCCCTAAGAGTGACGGCACAGGAAATGCATGAGATATGAGGTGCCCAGGATTTGTCTTGGTCGCCTCCCTTACATCCAAAATAAAGTTCGTAAGCCTTCTTCACGAGTGGGGTCATCGTCTTCCTCTGTGCCATTATGGTCAGTTCTCCACATA
This sequence comes from Bathynomus jamesi, assembly GCA_023014485.1. NCBI lineage: Eukaryota > Metazoa > Arthropoda > Malacostraca > Isopoda > Cirolanidae > Bathynomus > Bathynomus jamesi. The sequence continues at coordinate 445,744 of JAJOZX010003521.1, read as the reverse complement.
CGTAGCAAAATGTAATTCTGGGATTAATACAGTTTCGATTCATGCTGGCGGAAAATTATTGAAATCACGGAAAACTTTTTGGAATGAAAAACCAATTTTTTCTACTATGAAAATTTTTTAAATTTGAGCAAAACTTGAAAAAAATGTTTCTTTTTATTCAAAATCTTTGTTTAAATAGCTATATTTTTTTAATGCAAAAAATACTATTAAATATAGTTAACCTGGAAAAAAAAGAAAGTAAAATTAAATTAGTACACTTAATTTTAACTAATATTTTGGGAAAACTCTGAGTAAATGGAAATATTATTTTCTCGAAAACTATGGGCGATAGAAAAATTCTGAAACCATATTTGGAATCAGCATCAAACGTTCTATAAGAAACACCAAATAGTTTTCAAGAAACAAAAATGTTGTTCCCTAGTGTTATCAACGAACAGGTCGACCAAATGAGTTAGATGAAGAGTTGTTGAAAGCAACAGTGAGGAAAACCCAACGGTAACTGTAAGAGAACTTGGCCTGCAACTCGGCGTTAGCCATATGACCATTCATCATCATTTGAAGCTGTTAGGAAAAGTAGTAAAGGTTGGAAAATGGGTTCCGCATGATTTGTCACAAGCGAATCTTCAACATCGAATCGATATTTGCACATCACTGCATTCTCGGAAACTGCAGGCACAGTTTTTGAATTGGATCGTCACTGGGGATGTAAAATGGATCCTCTATAACAATATTTAGCGTCGACATCAGTGGCTTAGCCGTGAAACAAAGCCTGAACCTCAACCAAGGAATGGACCCCATCCAAAGAAAATTTTGCTATGCGTTTGGTGGGGTATGCAAGAAATTATTCATTTTGAGCTTCTGCCAGATAACCAAACAATCACAGCTGAAGTCTACTGCCAACAACTCCAACGATTGAAGATAGCATTACAAAAAAAACGTCCTGCATTAATTAATCGCAGAGGTGTTCTTTTCCACCAGGATAACGCGTGCCTTCACACTGCTCGAATCACTACTGCCCAATTGGAGGCATTTGGTTGGGAAAATATGCCTCATCCACCTTATTCTCCGGACATCGCACCTTCAGACTACCATTTATTCAGAAGTCTGCAACACCACCTAGATGAACAAAAGTTGCAATCCAGGGAAGCTATCGAAAACGAAGTGATCGCTTTTTTAACTCGAAACCAAGGGATTTCTTCGAACGTAGCATAAAAAACTTTTCTACAAGTGGGAGAAGGTTATAGAAAAAGAACGAAATTATATTGGTGATTAATTTGTCATTATGTCATTTAATTTTTGTTGTGAATAAACTAAAAATTCTAGCAAATTTGTCCTTTTAAGTCCTTTAATTTTTGTTCTAAATTAACTAAAAAATCGAGCAGAATATATGTTAAACCTTATAATTAACATAAGATGCTAATTTTGCAAAATATACATTTTTTGATGGCAACACAATGTCGGGGCTGTACAACGAGTACATTTCGAGTGATATTGCAATTCTGATACACTACAGTTTAACTACGATTACAATTATCAACCAATTCACATTCAGTTATTACAGCTAATTACAGTATACTTTTATAATGTTTTATATTTATAGACAATTATGGTGACTATTATTCTAGAATTTAATTCGTATTCAGGGACGAATAGGGGAAGGTTGGTTGGGAGTATTACACAAAGAACATGTGCACATACATATAACATAACACACACAATAATGTTTTGAATTACGAAGAAGCAAGAAATGAGGTTACGGGCTCAGAAGCTCGCTTTTCGCGACGTCATTGGAATTCGAACACTGGTGTCAGCACCAACGATATCTTGCGAGAGATTAAATAATTAAAAGCAAACGTAAAATTACTAAATAAGTGACTGCATACACATGGACGTATTTACATGTAAGGTAGCTACGTACGTAATCATGATCAGGGGATATGAACAAATGCATAAAGTACACATGCGTCACACAATAGGTTATGCGCGTAGTAGAGACGGACACGAGTAAACATGGACTGATATGTTGATAGGGCATAGGTAGACCATAGGTAGATGAATGAATAAATAAATTAGAAAATAATTAAAGAAAAAATTAAAAGTTAGTGGTCAAGAAAGGACATGGACGCATGAATGAACATGGCCGACAATATTTTATTCTAAACCACATTAAATAAGACAACGTACAAAATGATTTACAGTGAGTAGTATGGGCGCAAAACCCTTGAGTGCAAGTGCATTGCAATATTGCATAATGTTACGTAATGTTGCAAGAGTACTACCCCACCCCTCTTTGTTGCAAAGCCTCTTTGGGGGAGAAGGTGGGAGTGCCTCACCCCCCCAAACGGGCATACCTAACCTAAGGGGCCTCTTTGGGGGAGAACGGCCTCACCCCTCCAAAGGAGCAGAAAGAGATAGAAAGAGAGGAAGAGGAGAGGACCCAGAGGAGAGGTTCCTTCGCCTGACCTGACAGCTGTCAGATGCATAATGAGATCTTCAGCCACCTGCCGCTGTCTTATAGTGACCCTAATCAGTCAGTTGGCTTAGGCAGCCAGTGCCTTAAGGCATCATCAGCCAGTGCCTCAGGGTGTCATCATCTCAGACCATCATCAGCCAAGTGCCACAGCGCGCTGAAAGGAACCGGGCTCGCACCCCCGCTCTGGGCTCGGTCCTGTTGCTGAGAGCCCTGCACCTCAGCCAAGTACCAGCGACTCCGGGATCAACCATATAATAATCACCCAGTTGGCTTAGAAACCCGATTTGACAAATAACAATTAATTATTTATTCTGAAAACCAAATAATAGATTTTAAATTATATAATCATTCAAAACGGTGCATTATTGCAAAACGCAAAACTCACACGCGTCACAGTGCGCTAAAAGGAACCGGGTTCGCACCTGGTCTGGACTCTGTCCGGTTGCTGGGCGCCCTGCGACTCATCCAAGTGTCACAGTGTGCTAAAAGGAACCGGATTCGTACCGTGCTGGACTCACTACTCAGGGCCCCACAATGTTCTCCGTGGGTCTAAGGCTGGTCAATTCAAAAAAGAAAATAATTCCCTAATGACCCCTTCACACACACACACACATACACACACACACACACACACACATACATATATATATATACAAAGAGCCAGAAAAGGGAGTAGAAGTAATCATATGTAGTACGCAGTGGCGACTGGCGTATAGGAGCGATGGAGCGGTCGCTCCCCCTTGCTTGAAACGATAAATATTAATTTAACAGATAAAAAATATATTAATTTTAAGATATTAAAATAAATATTCTTGAAATATATTTTAAAAATTCATGTGGCATATCATGATTCATGAGGCATTTTGAGTAAGCCTTCATACAGTACATAATATTCTAAACTTATAGCATAGCTTCGTTTAAACAGCGTACCGCTGTTTGAATACCAAATAATATTGCAGCCGAATGGAGCGATAGATTTTTCGCTCAAGTAAATATAAATTATATTTTACTGTTGTAATGAAAATATAAGTACAATCGCGAATTTTTTTTATAATAACAACTTTATTTTTACTAATAGTTACTTCAGTAATAATGATATAAGCCATTTATATGTATTTTATTGAAATTATTACTTATTTGTAATTAACTAGAATTGTACGTCTGGCATAGCCGCATATGTTAATACAAGTACTCTTGTGAGCGGCAGTTGAATTCGCGCTAGCCTATTGTGAGTCCGTGTTGTCGTACAATTTTATGAAATCGCACCCCGATACATTTATACCACGAGTCGCCACTGGTAGTACGTAAGTAATGGATGACTTATATTTTCCAACCAACAGTGCATCTCGATACAATTAGCCTATGATCCAAAATTGCATTATTGGTCAAAATCTTAAATACGCATTATCTTGTGTAATTAAATTCGCGTATCGCTGTAAAACACATCGTATCAATCCTTGGTTAATAAAAATGTAAATTTAAATTTAATAAGCATACTTTAAAATATTTTGAAATATATTGTCTTTGCCCTGCTTCTCATATATATATATATATATAATATATATATATATATATGTGAAGCAAGGTAAGACAAATAAGCGGACTTATCACCAAAACGCACAGGGTTCGATCTCGGAGATTTTTGTGAAAAAATAAATGGTGTAATTTATTTAAATTCATTATTTCTTTATTTTCTTTAGCCGATCATAATTTATCGTAATTTGAAGTTCACTAGGAAAACTCATTAATATCGTTTTATATATATATATATATATATATATATATATATATATATATATATATATATATATATATATACTAAAACGCTTTAACGATGTATCCATATTATCCATGGTGTAAAAAAGTCCCAAAACAAGACGTTAATCTTTTAAATATTTTAGCATTTATATATATGACAATAGAGTCCATCCATTTGTCAGCATTTGGTAGAAATGTTCTCTTGTAACAAGAGAGAGACAAGTATTCTAAATTTATTTTATGGCAGTTTGGTACAGCACAACACAATACATAAATGTTTTTCAATCTGAAACCTTTACTTCCCGTAATGGACTGGAATAGACAATCAAGATATGCCATATTGTATATGCATTTCGCAGAAATGGATATACAATGGGGCATATATATATATGCTCAAATAACACACACACACACACACATATATTATATATATATTATATATATCTATATATATATTATGATATTTATAATTGCGAATTCTTGCTTATTTTAAAAATAATATTTTTTCATATCCAGGAAAATAGACAATGTTATCTCCGCAAATAACAAATCTGAACCATTTGGATGGTATGGTCGTTAAACAGTCTACCCTTGGGACAGCACACACAAAATACAATATATATATATATATATATATATATATATATATTATATATATATATATATATATATATCACAGTGCCGAACAATACATCACAGAAAAATATCATATATGAGTTTTTTTCTAATGTATGAGTGACCTTGTATATAAGTATAATACAGGTTTTTCCGCAAAAGGTAAACGCAGGTCATACAAGTACAGTAGGTGCCACCATTGATCATAATAGACAACGCATCTACCGCAGTAAATATATTTGCCTTTATCCTTCCGAACAATTCAATTCAGTTTTCTGTGAAAAATAAATTTAAGATAAAGACCAAATCTTGTTTGCCTTTATTTTTTTTTTTCGGAAAATCATTGTCGTGCTTTGGAAGATAAACATTGCCTTCGTGACCAACTGCCTTTCCCAAATCTTAAATTAATATTTGTCGAACTTCAGCACAACGAGATCAGACAGGTATTCACCAGCGCATCGGAACAGTCGGTCCACCCAGATTTGACGGGGTATAGCCAACCACAGCCCTGTATACCTGTCTGATCTCGTTCCGAGCAAGCGTATAGCTAAGCTCCTCCCAAAATTCACGCCTACCTTTCGTGGAGCCCCCCCCCAATCATTGTTCTTTGGAAAGGGGGCAGACTCATGGATTGGTCGAAAATGCCGCCCTAGGTTCTAATCCCCGCCCCAATTCTCGCCGCGACCCAATAGGAAGCTAAGGCTCCCGCTTGTGGGTTGGCCACATGCCTCCCTTATAAGAGCCAAATCACGTTGCATTGAGTCAGTTTCACGCTACTTATTGCATCATACGCACCATGGATCAACACTACGCTTCCCCCGACCTGATTGCTGATCAAAATTTGTACGCCCAAGCAGCGCTTCATCTCTTCAATGCCGTAAACCAGAACGAGTTATTTTCTACTCAGAATGTCGCTGCAGTTTGCAACGCAACGGAAGATCCTGCAGGCAATTCAATTGAGATGTAAGTGATTATATTCTCCAGTTCATTCAGTGCTAATTACCACATAAATTGACAATCTAATATTCTTTTGTTCTGAATTTTTCTACATTAAAATTAGTCACATTGATACACACACATATATATACATATATATATACATATATATATACTGTATATATATATATAATATACACACACACACACACACACACACACACACACACTAGTATAAAACTCTTCGAAAGTTCTATCAGATAATGTAATTTAAAATTTAACATATTATTTTAAAAAGGACCAAATTGTCAAAATCAATTTTAAAAATGAAATTCCCTCGCGGAGACCAGCTTTTTTATATACCATATTAAAGTCCTGGAAAAATACGGTCATATTACTCGCAATTTAATTTAGGGGGTTAGAATCCCCCACTAACATTAACTGAAAGAATGTATGCCTCAACCTAACATAACCTAAATCTCATTCATTTAATAGCATTGAAAATTAGCTTGTATTACTTCTCGTTTAAAATTGAAAATATCATATCCTTTTGTTCTGAATTTTCTACAACGTGAAATTAGTCACATTGTTTTGCCTGTTTCTCGATATTTTAAAGATGAATTTTTCTCGTTTATAATATAACCTGTCCTAACATAACCTAAATCTCATTCATTTAATAGCATTGAAAATTAGTTTTCTGGTTTCTCGTTTAAAATTGACAATCTATTATCCTTTTGTTTTGAATTTTTCGACATCGTAAAATTAGTCACATTGACACATACACACACACATATATATATATATATATATTATATATACACACATCCATGATGTGTATCACAACGGGTTTCGCGCCTTCTTCTTGGTCAAACCCCAGATTTATGCAGATCTGAGGGCTCGTGCAGGTAAGCTGCAATTTCATATATACCCCGTTCATAAGCAACTTCTCCTGGAAAGTAAAGTCTGTATGCAGGCATCCAAAACATTCGTATATCTTTTTTTTAGAATTTTTAAATTTAGCCTTTATTCCATCTTCATCTTTAGTGTGGTAATACCCCTCGGCGGTTAAAAAGGTGTCCTTCGCTTCTTTTGAAAAGTTGAGGACATTTTCCAGATACGATCCTAGGTGGTAGTACCCCGTGCCTGCCGAGATGTTAATCTGATTTAAATATACGTCACACTGACTGAATATGGAGTGCAGAAAGTTGGTTTCGGGGTATGCAGCATAACTATCATCGCAATCCGTTCCGTCAGAATGGGCAATGCGTAGTTTAGCATACATGTGCAGGCAGCTCGGGTCAAAAAAGTAAGGGCCTGAGCTGGGTATTACGAATTCTTAGGGGCACTGGGTGAACTAATTGTGTTTAACCGGTTAATTGCAATAAAGTCGCTATTTTCAATAGAGACCTGTGTAGTAGGGTGGCCCACTTTTCAATTTTTTTTGAAAAGTATAGGTGATCGTGGTTTTTCCCATTATTTGGCACTATACTAGCACATTGGTACCATTTTTACAAAAATTGATCAATATTTAGGGGTCTCGCATCGACTTTGAAATTACTAGTTTTTTTTAAAATGCGTACTTTTTAACTTTTTACTGAATCAAGATAAATCATTAAGTATGGATGTTTTCTGAATCCTCTTAATGAGAGAAGTCGTTTGGTGTGCTTGCCAATGTCATACGACTAACGGTTTAAAGGTTGTGCCTGTATACAGGTAATACCAATGTGCTAGTATAGTGCCAAATAATGGGAAAAAACACGATCACCTATACTTTTCAAAAAAATGAGTCACCATACCCGGGCGGAATGTATGATGTATATAGGTAATTAGAAAATGCACTATGCCTGTGCCAGGTACCTAACCTATTTCTTTTTTTGCAGATCATAACATTTTGAAATTCTGTCTGAGTTCCTCATCCTTTGTCATGGACAAATCGATGGCAACCATAACTGGAAGAACTCTTGAAGCTACAAATAGAGAGTCATCAAAAGGAAAGGCGAAAATAACATCGCTACCTTCTCTAAGATCGGCCTCGGAAATTTTTTTAGTTGGCCAACCGTCGTCCTCCATCAGTGGTAGCAAATTGCCAACAACACGGCAGGTTTTGCAATACTTCTTCAGTGTTATCCAGTACACTGCTAACAGGAAAGACGCATTCAAAGAAACCGTAAACAACGTCTTAAAGTTTTGGAACATGGCCCGCATTAAAACAATCACAAAGCTCAACTGCGAACGGAAGCTAGATGCATTGTGGAAAGAGTAGCACTTACTCCAAAAGAGCAGAAAACGAGAAACTGACGCCGGAGGAAAACGGCAGAAGTTTTCGGACAGTGTGGACAATCTGTGGGATATCGGAGCATCTGACGCTGTCGAAGATATAAAGAAAAATCGACTGCTGTCCGACAAGGACAAGAAAGAAGACATTGACTTCTACCTCGATCAACGTGGTCCTCGGGTGGCAACGATGAGCGAGAACGATAAAGTTTTCGCCAGGAGCCGCAAACCTCAAAGTGTGCATACGAAACCGGAGATGAGGCCATGGAGAATGATGATACTGGCATACTGGCATGTCAGGAGAGTCGGAGACAGAACTAGCGTTCCCCCTGCCGAAAGAGCCAAGTGTGTCTGTCAATCTTCCTCTCCGCATCCTAAATGCACCTGCTGTCAGGGAAGTGGCTGATCGTTTCCGCATGTCCAATAATCAGGTGCGTATTGTGTACAGTATAGCGTCCTCAGCTTATATCAGTTAAAAAAATGATCAGCGATAGGTTTCATACGCTTTGAACACTTCTGTTTGGGTACCCTTTTACGTTTAACGCCACGTGATGGTAACCCCTTCTTCCTAACAGTTCTCTTCTTCTTTCCACCACGTGTTGGTAACCCCTTCTTCCTAGCAGTTCTCTTCTTTCCACCACCACGCATTTTTCTCTTCGCGTCTTTGATGATTTCATCCCGCGTACGACTTAAATTTTTTTTAGAGCTTCTTTAAGCATAGTTCCACCCAATATGTCCTCTGCCGCGTTAAAACCTGTTTGTAACGCCTTCCTCCCTAGGTACCTGGCCCCCCTCTTCAACAGTGGGACAGCGGTGCGTAGTATGGATGAAAAAATAGATCCAAGTCCACTACCACGCTGGTATCTCACCCCTCGGTATACCGTAAAAGGCTTTCTGGCTATTATAACTCAGTGCGTCGAAAGTGCAGCTTCACTGTTAAGCTCCCGTTACCGAATGGGTAATTTTTTCCCTCAATCGTTCTTATATATATTGAGATATTAGTTATTAGATTAGTTGCGACATTCACATAATGGGGTAGGTCATATGTAATACTTAAACTCCTTCATCTATGGTTGGTGATGTGCGCTACGCATAGCAGGGGGTGCCTGGATATCCCCAACAAACTGGTGTTCCGCTATATTGCTGTAAATATAACACATGTCTGGAGGCTGAGAGCTTACATCCAATTTCTCCATCTTCAGCTGATACACTAAGTTGGACAAGTCATCCGGTACCTCATGAAAGGTGTCTCTTTGGAAGGCTGCTCGATAACGCCCCTCGGTTATAATTTTGAACACTCTTCCGTCTTTAAGATTTCTGTTAACCTTTGATTTTAGCATTAGAGTATATGCAAAGCCTCCTTTGTTTACGATTACGTATATTAAGTCATTCGTAAGGGGTGTTTTTTAAACACATGTTTAAGTCTCTCACAACATCCTCAACCGAACCATAACGATCCGGTCCTAGTGTCACTGTTGTTCTGAAAAACTGTGCAACCTTAGTCCGGGTGATACGTATAGTTTCATCCCGATTTAACGCGGCTTTTGCACACTCACCACAGTTTCTAAGACTCATATAAACGGCATCTTTATAATCAATATTTAAAAAGACGGTGTTCAGCTGAATTTCACATATCCCCACCTCATACGAATCACGACCCAACTCAATGGGCCAATGGAGTTCTGTTACAAAGTTGGCTAGTGTGTTGTTAGGGTGTACAGACACGGATGAGGAGGACGGGAGTGTGACGTAGAAATGGTTGGGTGTCATGCTGCATACTAATTAAGCTTCATTATTGCATCAGCTTTTATATAGGTACAGTATTGAAGCTTTCATGGTAACCTAGCCACTTCACCAGGTACATTTTTCTCTTTCCTGTACCTTTGCTTCCTAAATGTTTCTCAATTTTAAACACATTTTTTCCTAAATTAAATGCCACTTTCTGCAATTCCTCGCGGTAAAAGCCTCCCTAGATCTCTTCTCCATTCAAATCTTCAACGTAATACATCATTATCTCACCTTTAGGAATCATAGCTTTATTTCCCGAATGTGAGTCTTACATAGTCAATGATTTTGAAACGCGCAGAGTGTGTTGGTGGTGGTAGCGGCACTCCATCTCTTCTCGGGCGCATAACTCTTTCTAAAACCTCGTTAGGTGTTGCCCCAATCGTGCGATGGTGTGAGCGGTTGTAGGATGAAGCCAATGAATCGAGAACGTTTATCTATCTGTACGTGTTTTTATGTGTAAAATATCAGTGCATGCGTTCCTTTATGGTACGTTGAACTCTTTCAGCTAAAGAAGCCTTATGTATAGAATTGGATGTGTAATAGCTGATGATAAACTCTGACAGCATGTTCTGAAAAGTTCGTCCTATAAATTCTTTTCCCATATCCGTACAAAATTAGCCAGGAATCCGGTTTTCTTTTAACATCAGTGTTTTGGTCGCTTTAGCGACTGTTTCAGGCGATTTATTTTTCAGGGGAATTAGCCACAGGTATCTAGAGAATACATCTATTATGAATAGATTTGTGAAGTGTATAAGCATCCTGGGCACGCAAAAATCTCTCAACATCTTTTTTCCTTACACTATAAGTACCTCTGTACAATCTATTAACACTATCATAGAATGGTGGGCTAGAAATGTCATAATAGTGCTTACTTAATACGTTAGCCATTTGCGTATTTTAGAGGCACGTGGATAAGGTTGGCCGTCTACTCTCTTCTTTCTCCTCTTCAGAGGCACTGCAGCTTCAACAATGACCTCGCCTGTGTCGGTCCACTGTATGATGGGGTCCTCACTCAATAGATTATAAAGACTTAGCCTTTTATTCGTCAATGTATGAGGGAGGCTTTTTTTAGCACATGTTCGATGTGCTGTGTTCCGCTACTGTACTCTTTGGTTGCACAGACCATGTGTCGCTATGCTCAGCGCTACTCGAGCTGCGCCTCACGGTGAGCTCTGTAGGATGCTTATAATATTCGCACTCATGAAGAAATTTCTGCAAAGCCTCTTGGTAGAAGATCCTTTTCTCATCAGGTGCCTTTTCACTGTTTAATTGGGATAGCAACTCACTTTCCATTCTTTTAAGTTTACTTTTACGGGGTTCTAGAACCGCATCTGGACTCCTTTGTAATGAAGCATACACCTCGTGTGGAATCACTACCACTTTCTTCATTATATTAATCTAGTCAGTAAAGGGCCCAAAATTGAAAATAAGATGGGGAGGAACGAACAGCCCCTTTGTACAATAATATGCTTTTTCTTACCCACAGTCTGGCTTTTATGGGCGAGCGTCCGTATTATGTTCTTGGAACGACGTAAGCGATCCTTCTGAGGGGATTTCATTGGAACATTACATTTTATAACATTAAGACAGATTTCACAGATGCATTTTAAAAAGTCAGAGTCGATATTTTTAACAAACATCTGCTGCAATGCTTGAGGCAGTCGTTGATAGATTTTTATTAATTCGCGGTATTTCTTTAGACTTTAGCCTATTCGTCATTCTGGAATATACACGGTTTCAGGCTCGTTTGGAAATATATTCGTTCTCAGAAGCACCCTGAACGTTGCTTTGTGACCTCTTTATAAACCTTCAAAAACTCCTTACGCTGATTCGGGAACATTTGACTGGCTAATATCCCAATTTGTGACACATCTCTACGTTGCGCGAATAAGACTAGATATTGCGTATTTAGCGACACATCGCGCATATATCTATTTTTGAAAAATAGATTCTGATTGATGAAGAACACGCATATGTTAAGGTGGTGGGAGAATACTGTAAATGTCTCGGCAAACGTTTTATCCATCTCCAACATGAGGTCGTCAATTACGATGACTGTATGTTCATTTCCCTTTAGCGAATTAACGTCATACACCCCCTTGTGGAACAAAACGTCATCTTGGTACTCGTTGAATACTGATTGGTATGTCGAATAGCACCATATAACTTTATGGACAAATTTTTAGAACATTTCCCCCTTTTCTTTAATGATTTTAAGCATAAACACCGTTTTACCACAACCTGTCGGTCCAGATATAATACATGTAGATGGGCTCGTGAATCTGAATTTTTCTATAGAATCCATTTCTAACACGTCACACCCCTAAGTGGGTCATTTACAAAATATTACAAATAACGAGTTCTGCTCCTTATATTTCGTTTACTTCTTCCACAGAACCGTGAATGACTTCGATGTACAGCCCCCATGATCGATATCACGGGTGAACCCGTTGACCGTGCATCTACAATGCCCATACCCGCCGATGAATCCTCACAGCGACACCTGTTGCACGTTCAAAGCGGAGACATGATGAAGAGTCCTCCACGTCAGGAAGCGCCGGTTGTTAGACCACCAGTAGTAGAGCCCCAACCCTCTACGTCTTAAGCAACAATCCCCATATCAGCTTCTTCAGCCAATATACCCCCTTGTTCATTCTCCACAGTTGCCCCCCGTTCTGTTGAGTCTGCTGTAATAGAGCCCCAACCCTCAACGTCTTACGCAACAAACCCCCACATCAGCTTCATCCGCCAATATAACCCCTTATTCATCCTCCACAGTTGCTCCCCGTTCTGTTGAGGATGGTATAACGTTCGAGTTGGTGCGCACCGCAACCCCGACTCCAGCCTTGACTAGAAATCGGTATATAGTCATGGTTGATCCTAGATCCATGGATAGGAACGGTATTGAACACGGCCTACGTCGCGTTGTACAGCGTATTATAGAGTTTGCCCTTCAGAAACGCGACGAGCGTGAAGTCAAGACGAGGCTGTCCTTCGGATTCGGCTCAGATGATAACGATGTAGATGATTTTTGGATAGTAGTACCAGTCAGGCGTTTGGCGGTTGAAGATGTAGAGTATACATTAGGTCGTATAATGCAAGCCACCCAAAGTAGTATAGCCTTCAATATGAACAACTTCACGGTAAATATTGACCGTGTATTCCGTGTTGCGGGTCATAGTGCCACACCTTACACTCTTAACTTCAATTCTCAGGCTATTTTTAGACGGCATATAAACGCCGATCGTGGTTGCGGCTTTATAGCAGTAGTCTTAGCTCGCATGTTTACTGTACTAAATACACAGGCCAAAAATTTGGCTGCCTACGGTCGTGGAGCGTGCCCGTAAACTAGCTGTAGACTGTGAACTTGAGTTTGACTGTAATATGGGTCCTGAAGAGCTGAGAAGGGTAGAACAGGAAATGAATGTCGTATAGTTGTATTTGGACTGGATGATCGTCGTAGACTGTGTATGTTTTTAAAAGCTGTGAGAGATCGTACAAGACCCCTACTTATTTTAGGACTGTCAGGACAACGTATCTCCCCATCCGTAATATAAGGTCTTTACGCGAGTTATGATAAAAGTCGAAAATATGGCGACATCATGATTTGTGTAAGGGTGTCTCGAGTTTGCGGATGATATAGTGAAACATTGTAAAGATGCCACATGGTATGTGAGCAGTGTAAAAGCCCAAATGTGAAAGCCGTGTAGTTGAAGCTGAGAAGAGGGATTGTAATGTGTGTAGACGCACATTTTTCAATAATAACTGTTTTGAGCTCCATAAATCAATTGGCACGTGCAGGAAAATGAGAATCTGTGAATGTGGTATGTTTCACAATGGATAATTGGGGAAATTTCAAGCACAAATGTGATGAAATTCACTGTCTACATGCCATGAGAAATATAAGGCGGATGGTGTAAAGCATGTATGTTATATGAAAGACAAGCCTAAAAACAACCCTTGTATAACTGTATACTACGATATAGAAACATACACGAACGCTGAAACCAAAGAGGTATTCCACATTTACTTGTGAGCCAGACTATCTGTGATGAGTGTATGGAGATCGAGTGTGATGAGTGCCCAAATGTGGTAAACGGACAAACGTTTTTAAAACGAATGTCCACGATAGCCCTGTGAAACTATTTGTGTCCTATATTGTCAAGTTAGCGACAAGTTAAAAAAATGACTGTGTATATTCTCGCCCATAACGGGGCAAATTTGACACACAGTTCCTTTATAAGGAGCTGCTTGAGCACGAGTCCTCTGAGATATTTACAGGTGATCCATTGAAAAGAGGCAACAAATTAATACAGATGCAAATAAGAGGTAATGTACAATTTAAAGACACTTTATTATTCACACCTTGTAAATTAGCAAAGCTACCCAAGGTGATGGGGTAGCAGCTGAAGTTTCAAAAGGATACTTCCCTTACACATTCCTCACTAGCGAGACTTTAAACTACGTAGGCCTACCTCCACCCAAACATTACTTTAACTATGATTGTATGAGTACAGATGAACGTGAAGATTTTGATCGATACTACACAGTTTTAATGAACGTAATCCTTATAATATAGCTGATGAATGTGAGCGTTATTGCGTGAATGATGTACGCGTGCTTAGAGTATGTTTCCAGGCCTTTAGAAGGATGTACATGCCGTTTCAAATGCGATCCGCTGCAAGTCGCAACCACCATCGTCATTATGTTTTACGGTGTTCAAGAATAACTTCATGCCTAAAGACCTTAGCCATTATTCACAGAAACAATCCCCGCAGTTATGGCACAAGGCTATTTACTGGCTCATACACCTACAGACAGACAGGTGTATACATAAAGCACGCCCGCAACACGGGTGAAGTACCCATTAAGTTAATGGTCGTGTTTTTTGGGTTGATGGCTAAGTGAAAACCGTGCCACTGGTGAGAAGACTGTGTACTCCTTTAACGGTTGCTGGTGGCATGGATGCCCCCGTCCTGGGTGTGGAATCGCAGGAGATATCCACGGTAGATCTCCTGCCGACTGTCTTGCGTGGACGCGCACCCGCGATCAACTTACAGGATCCCAGTTCACTCACAAAGTCTTGTGGGAGCATGAGCATGATGCACGGATGGAGACAGACGGGGCGTTCCGTGAAGAAATAAACACGATCAAGCGTTCAATGGTACTGGAACCTCTTAAATGCGGTGATAGCTTGTTCAGTGGGCGTACAAATCCCTTGAAGCTATACTTTCTACCTACGGAGGGTGTGAAACTCCACTACTACGACTTCTGTTCTTTATACCCCTACGTGATGAAGAACAATCCGTACCCAGTAGGTGCGCCTGAGAAACTGGTGGGACCTGCCCTACCCTCCATCGCCGAGTTTTCAGCCAACTTGAATGATCGCTACTTTGGACTCTCTTTCGTAGATGTGATCCCCCTCGCGATTTATGGATGCCGATCTTACCCGTCGTCATCGATCACAAGCTCATGTTTCCCCTGTGCGTGAAGTGCGCGGAAGAGAATAATGGTGATTGTGACCATACACCCAACCAGCGTAAGATCAGAGGTGTATACACAAGTCCTGAGCTGGCCCTAGCCGTACGCCATGGGTATAGAATAATGAAGATACATGAGGTGTGGATGTTTCAGAAGCTACCCAACCTTTTCACGCCATATATAAACGCATTTATGAAGGATAAGGTTGAGGCGTCAGGATATCTGCGAGGGGTTGAAACCGAAGACGAAAAAACGTCTTATATTCAACGGTACCGTGACCACGAGGGTATACAACTTGATCGTGCCCAAATTGTAAAGAATCCTTGCAAGCACTTTAGTGCAAAATTGTGCCTAAACAGTCTTCGGGGAAAATTTGCACGGAATACTGGTAAAGGGAACGTTCATTTGGCGCAAAGTTATAGTGATGTCTGGGATTACGCCAACGTACCCGATAAAGAGGTCATGGAGATTGTGATTGTAGGTAATACTTACATAATAAAGTACAACAATACTGAATTTGCCACAGATACCTCATGGGTTACAAACATTCCTGTAGCCAGCTTCACAGCAGCCTATGCCCGCATCAAACTTTGGGGTTTATTGCATTCTCTTGGGCGGAGAGTATTGTACGCCGATACAGATAGCGTGATATTCACAGCAAGGAGTGGTGAATACATGGCTGCTATTGGGGAGTTCCTCGGTGAGTTAACTGACGAGATCAAGGGTGAGTATGGGGACAACGCATACGCCGACTCCTTTGTGTCAACAGAGCCAAAGACCTATGGAGTACGGGTGAGGGTAGGGGATGAAACGAAGTATATCGTGAATGCTAAGGGTATCACGCTTAACCAAGCGAATCGGAGGGTCGTCAACTTTGATTCGCTGTAGGAGTTAGTGTGCTTGGAAGATGATAAGGGTGATCATCCGCCTCCAACTGACTGTAGGCACACACAATTTTCGGGCGCAGAAGCTGGGGTCGTGAAGGAACTTAGGGGTACAAAGGTATGCCGTAACACCTATAGGAAACGCTACCAGGTGCCTGGTACCTATGACACCGTACCCTTTGGATACCATAATCTTTGATATGTCTATTGCTAACTTATTTATTACACGTATTTGTAAATATATACATCTTGGTTATCTCGTTTATTAAATAAATCATGTTTCAACTAGCGTTTCATTTTGCGAGTGTGCGTGTGTACAGTAAAAGTTAAGCTCGTTCACTGTAAGACCGGCGACGTGAATCACGCCGCAACCTAAGCAGACCTCAACCCTTCCGTACTCAGTTGACCTCTGTATACCCTTGAGCTCAGACATGTATTCCCTCGCATAGAAGAAAATGACCACCTATAATATCGCGTGTTCAGCATTTATGAAGTGGTATTCTGCCAAGTGCGTAGATGTCGTGGATACTGAAAAACTTCCTATACCCGCCGCCTTTGCATCTTTTAAGGCTGCATTGAATCGTGCGAAGGGTCATGCTATTCAAATACTCTACGGATGTTCTGGCGAGGGGATTGTTGGATTTCGCAGTACAGACGATGTACTGAGGTATGTAATAGAACTAAGCTTTATAAAGGCTCACGTGCATCGCGTGGTAGAAGAAGCAACACGATCAGAAGATAAACAGCAATTATGGATAGTGAGTCTTGTGGATGAGTGGTGTGATAAGAGGTATTACATCATGTTACACCACCGATTACTCGTACCCTACGGTTGAAAATGTAAATCTTGTCATTATGGACAATCTGAAGTATTTTTACCACTACATTAATATATATCATGATGAGGTTTGTAGTGAGGTTGTGGCTAATGGGTTGTGTGAATTTTTAACAGATTTTAGAGATGAATATCGCCTGTTACACAAAAAGGATAAATATGAACATATGTTTCTCTCTAATAGCGCCCCGCAATGTGAAGATGTTTAGGAGAGATAAAACATTATAAAATGTGTTTGGCTCATAAAATTTACTCTGAAGGAAACTGTCTGGTGCGTATTCGGGGAAGTAGTAGTGATAAAACATTAAACCGAAATTAATTCTTGTATCGGAAAATTTCTCAAAACATCTGCCCAATATAATGGATACAACGATCCATGTTGGGTCAGCGCCGTACACGTTTCATTGGATTATGGTGTGACTCACTCCTCACGGAGCATACGAGTTCGAACAAACCCATTCACGTTTCATCAGGGTAATTCACCCCGCCCATCGAACCGATCCTGCCCACCTGCCTCCTGTGGCTCATAGCCATCTCAGAGTTTGCGCCGAGTGGTTGTGTCATCTCGATCCGTGTGAACGTGCGAATACGATGGAACTCCCTTTGAGAAGCATTCTCAACGCCTCGTACGACATCTCTGTGACGAAGTCATTGCGCGTATTCAGGCGAGAAACCGGCACCATTAACTGTGTGTTTGAATCGATCTGCAGGCATGCAAGCAAACGTAATGTTATTTATTTAAGTCTTGAGGAGATGCATAAAATCTTCGTGGTGGTTGAGAGGTGGGCTGAGGACCGTTATAAAATACCAGTTGACGTAGGTATAATAAGAGAGGTGATTAGTGACGCCTCCTCATATACCATTGTTTGTACATTGAGTGTAAATAACGAACAACCACGCATTGATATACGACTGATGTGGAAGAACACAGCTGATAATGACGTTCTTGTTCCTACACGAAACCGTTTCATCCTCGACAGAATGTTTGAGATTGTCGGATTCCGTAAGCTGAAGCCTATATTAGACGCACGTATTACAGACATGATTTATTTTGACACGGTACTTGAATACGCTTACACTGCTCTGCTCGACGGATTTGTTGAATGTAGGAATGAGCAGGGGGAGAACGGACTAGCTCTCGAAGCATATTTAAAAGGCTTAGATTCTTCGAAATATCCTGAGCTTTGGTACAAAACGCTTGAGAGGTACAGAGCTGAGCTCGCCTACACTGTTCACCCTGAAGAACTGTACCTCTATATAGTCGATAGGTGTCGTAATGATTTGGTAGAATATTTCAATTGCCGCTATGTCGAGTGAAGAAGAGTTCACGATTGAAAAGTTCGGAACGTTAAGAAAAAATCCCCGATTGGAAAGGCATGATTATAAATTTGTATTCAATGTAACGGCCCACAATGACGTTTTTGTGCGTGCTTTTGAATGTGTTCTAGCTGCGCTTAAAGACAACATGCCTACTGAGTGTAAAGTGGGTACAAAATAATATTGAACGATATGAAGGCCAGTTATATTGAGTATAGATCGCTGCGTCAGTTAAACGGTGAAGTGATGCTTGGGCGGTTTTACAACATCGTGCAGAGTAATGGCGATGTTAATATAGTCTCAATCACCGTTGAATTTAGTGTTTTGTACCGTAGGCCGTAAAGAGAATATATATATATATATATATATATATATATATATATATATATATATATATATATATATATATATATATATTTCATGTAATAATATGATTATATGTTTTTGTATATTTCCTGTAATAATATGCTTATACGTTTTGCGTATTCTGAGTATAATTAAATATATGCGTATATTTTTTCCTGTACTAATATTTTCTTAATACTATGTTTTGTATGATTATATATATTTAATATAGAAATATATTTTTCTAATATTTTGTTAATACTATGATTTGTATGACTATATATTTTCCGTTCTATTATTTGATCATATATATGCCCCATTGTATATCCATTAATTCATAAACAGAACGTTGTAATGGTGTTTTATTTATTCCTTGAACACGGCTATATCATTTGTTTCTAAAACGGAATAATTAATTAATTGCTATTTAGCGAATAGATAAGTAACGAAGCTTCAGCTCAGCCTTCTAAGCCAACTGGAATATAAGGAATAGTTAAATACATGGCGCTATCTGGCAACTCAGCAGCCAAATGGCTGTGACGCCTGCTGGCTGATTAATATATGAATTAAATTAATAAATAACGAGTCTGGCAACTCAGCAGCCAAATGGCTGAATAATATAAGGAATAATTAAACACATGGCGCTATCTGGCAACTCAGCGTGGCTGATTAATATAGCTTAATTAAAATACATGGCTCTATCTGGTAACTCAGCAGCCAACTGGCTGTGGCGCCTGCTGGCTGATTAATATATTAATTAAATTAATAAATAACGAATCTGGCAACTCAACAGCCAAATGGCTGAATAATATAAGGAATAATTAAGCACATGGCGTTATCTGGCTGATCAGCAGCCAACTGGCTGATTAGTGCCCTATAAGAGAGCGGCGGGGTGGATGAAGAACCCCGTATGAGCTTGGTAGTCAGCCAAGCAAAGACCCTCCTCTGGGTCTCTCTCTCTCTCTCTCTCTCTCTCTCTCTCTCTCGCTCTCTCTCTCTCTCTCTCTCTCTTCTGCTCCTTTGGGGGGTGATGCCGTCCCAACTTCTCCCCCAAAGAGGTTCCCCCTGTTCTGCCCCTTTGGGGGGTGAGGCACTCCCACCTTCTCCCGTAAAGAGGGTTTGCAACAAATGGGGGTGGGGTTGGCACCAAGAGGGTAGGGGTGGTACTCTTGCAACATTACGTAACATTATGCAATATTGCAATGCAGTTGCACTCAATTATTTTTCGCCCATGCTACTAAAGTGTATATTGTTAATTCATAATTAATACGCCAGTTATTTAATTCGTACGTACAGTATAAGTCATTATAGAGAGAAATGAGAGGAAATGAATTAGAGACACAGTAATGAAGAGTTTACAACTATGGTACAAGGGTGAGTGAAACTATTAATTAAATATATACACTTACACACACTAAATATTAAGGAATTTTGTGTAATTGGGAAAGAATTAAGTAAATGGGTAAAGAAGTACAAACAAGAGTTCAAATCATGCCACATTCATTGTGCATGCATAATCTGATAAAAATTTAGGGATGAGGGTTGGATGAAAGATAATAATTAATTATAATAATTAATGATAATAAATTCCATAATAGATGGGAAATGGAGATCTAGGAAATATTCTGATGGAAATGTAAAAGTATCTACAAGGTCGATTGTCTTGTTTGTACTTTAAAGGAATGAAATTAAGGGACATTCGCTTCTTAGAGCGAACTTCCAATGGCACAAACATGGATATCGCTGAAATAAAAATGGGAGGTTGCATGTTTGTGACACGCACACACACACACACACACACACACACACACACACACATATATATATATATATATATATATATATATGTGTGTGTGTGTGTGTGTGTGTATGTGTGTGTGTGTGTGTGTGTCTGTTAAACACTTAATTTTAAGGAAATGGATTATTTTCTGTTATATAATTGCCAGTAGAACACGAAACAATTAAGTTAAAAGAAGTCGGCTTTTGCGGGTTCATTTTAAATTAGAATGCGAAATAATTATTAGTACTTATTGTTTTTCAGGAAATGAATCGAAGTGAATGTTTTATATTTACCGAAGATTGCAAATATATATATATATATATATATATATATATATATATATATATATACATATATATATATATATATACAGAAAAGCTTGTGTTTAATAGAGTAAAAAATGTGAGACTGAGAAAATTTTACTTTCGTAGAGATTGGAGAAGTGTGAAGTGTGAAGTGTGAATCGTGAAGCGGTATCATATCTGTGGTAATGACGTACTTTACTTCGACCAAAAAATGGATTTTACATTAAAATAAGTGTGTTTGTTTTAATTTATATCTGTGAAGTAGATAATCGAATTCGTATTTAAGAAGAGGAAAGTCAAATATTTATCTTGTAAATAAAAGAATAGTGAAAAGCTCCCTCTAAATGCGAGCAATCTCATTCATTGGGAAGAGTGGAGTCGAACTTAAATACCAAGAATGGTTTATATATATATATTTACATTTCATAAAAATTAAAGATAACAATACAAGGCAAAAGAGATACTTATGGTGGCTTGTCTTTATTATTGTTTATTTATTAAATAGGAAAATTTATTGGGTTTTGTAAAAGGTTTATCAAAGAGATATTCAGTGATTGACGAGCAAAGAAAAGATCTGAGGTTGTATGTTGGAATCGAAACTGTTACTAAAGATGAAAGATGAATTTCATAGTTCCATAAATGCACTAGGGAACAACATTTTTGTTTCTTGAAAACTATTTGATGTTTCTTATAGAACTTTTGATGCTGATTCCAAATACGGTTTCAGAATTTTTCTATCACCCATAGTTTTCGAGAAAATAATATTTCCATTTACTCAGTTTTCCCAAAATATTAGTTAAAATTAAGTGTACTAATTTAATTTTACTCTCTTTTTTTTCCAGGTTAACTATATTTAATAGTATTTTTTGCATTAAAAAAATATAGCTATTTAAACAAACAGATTTTTAATAAAAAGAAGGAAATTTTTTTCAAGTTTTGCTCAAATTTTAAATTTTTTCATAGTAGAAAAAATTGGTTTTTCATTCTAAAAAGTTTTCAGCGATTTCAATAATTTTCCGCCAGCATGAATCGAAACTGTATTAATCCCAGAGATACATTTTGCTATGTATGTGGAGAACTGACCATAATGGCACAGAGGAAGACAATGACCCCACTCGTGAAGAAGGCTTACGAACTTTATTTTGGATGTAAGGTAGGCGACCAAGACAAATCCTGGGCACCTCATATCTCATGCATTTCCTGTGCCGTCACTCTTAGGGGTTGGATTAAAGGTACCCGCAAATCTATGCCATTTACCATACCAATGATTTGGAGAGAGCCCAAGGATCACCTAACGGATTGCTATTTTTGTATGACTAACGTTTCAGGATTCTCTGCCAAAAATAAACATAAAATTCAATACCCAAATCTTGCATCTGCCATGAGACCAGTACTGCATGACGATGATAACCCAATTCCAACTCCCCCAAAGTCATGGACACTGGATGAAGAGTCTGAAGTTGAACCAATGGAAATTGATGACATTAAAGATACAGACTTTCAGCAACCTGAATCAAATAAATCACGTATGATAACGCAGGTTATGCTGAATGATCTCGTGAGAGATTTGGACCTTCCGAAAAAGAAAGCGATTATTGGGCTCCAGGTTACGTGAATGGAATTTGCTGGCAAAAGATACAAGCATATCGGCGTTCCGCACTCGCCAAAAAGATCTGATGCAGTATTTCTCCTCGTCAGGTGGTTTATGCTACTGTAATAATGTAAATGGACTGCTGTTAGCTCTCGGTCATGAGCACAAATCTGAAGATTGGCGTTTATTTATTGACTCTTCGAAGCTAAGCCTCAAGGTTGTACTACTTCACAATGGAAATAAATACCCTTCCATTCCTGTAGGGCACGCTGTCCACATGAAGGAATCTTACGAAAATATGAAACTCATCCTTCAGCAGATTAATTATGACCAGTTTCGTTGGTATATATGTGGGGATTTAAAAGTCGTCGCGCTTCTTCTGAGAATGCAGCTCGGTTATACGAAGTTCTGCTGCTTCCTTTGTGAATGGGACAGCAGAGCCAGAGATTCGCATTATTTTGTAAAGGATTGGCCACTTCGTCAAAAATGTATCCCAGGACTGAAGAATGTGTCTCATGAACACCAAGAAAATATACTTACCGCCACAAGGAAGATGAGGCATTCAAATATCTGAAGAAAAAGTTTTCACGACTTAGCGATGCAAAGATAAAAGAAGGGATCTTTGTTGGTCCCCAAATCAGAGAGCTCATGAAAGATCAAAAGTTTGATGATGCCTAGAGAGGAAGAGAAAAAGTGGCATGGGAGGCCATGAAGAATGTTGTCACAAATTTTCTAGGGAACATCAAAGCCTCTAACTATGAAAAAATAGTGCAGGACATGATTGAAGCATATAGGTTATTGGGATGTAATATGTCACTAAAAATCCATTTCTCGCACTCCCATTTAGATTTCTTCCCTGAAAACCTCGGCGACGTAAGCGATGAGCATGGAGAAAGGTTCCACCAAGATATAGCTACTATGGAGAAACGCTACCAAGGGAGGTGGGATCCGGCAATGTTAGCTGATTACTGCTGAACATTGATGCGAGAAGCTCCTAATGAAAACTACAAGAGAAAATCAGTGACAGAGAAGTTTTAAGAAGAATATTTTAAATGCCAATCTGCCACTAATATAATTTTTATGAAGTATTTTTACTAACTTCTATACACTTTTTGAATAAATATTAAAATACAAATTTCTCAGTAACCCTGGGTGATAGAGAAATTCTACGGCTATATTCGGAATTAGCGGAAAAAATCCTATAAGACCAACCTGTTCACGTCCAAGAAACAAAAAAAAAGTTAAAATTTGTTCCCCAGTGATGTCGGTGATATATCAGAGGGATTACAATGTAAAATACATTATGATCCGTAAGATCTTTTTGGAACACCGGTTATATCTCTGATCTCTCATATATATATATATATATATAATATATGTATATATATGAACGACCAGAGATATAACCGGTGTTCCAAAAAGATCTTACGCATCATAATGTACTTTACATTGTAATCCATCTGATGTTTAGGAACACCTTGCATTAAGGTTAACATTTAAAATATATATTTTCAGAATACAAAGTGTAATATCCCTTCTTTGACTGGAACAACATTATTTGATGGAGTTTGTTAGAGTATATGAGTTTTACGTATTTACAGAACAGGGATCCTACAATTACTATGTCTCTCTGTCTCTCTCTCTCTCTCTATTATAAATAAATAAATAAATAAATAAATATATTCGCCTCGGTGGTGTAGTGGATAGCGTCGCTGACTACAAATCCATCGGCCCCGGGTTCGAGACCCGACGACAGCCGGCGCGCAGCAAAACCCAGCTGTTCATCCCTCCACACAATAAAGAAAGTGGTTGGTAGATAAATGGGTACCCTAGGTGGCCTAGTGGTTAAGACGCTGTGCTGCTGATGGGGCGTGGTTCGGATTCCACGTTAAACTGTAGTCTAAGGTGGAGTGAAAAGCTTGACCTTCGTCAGAATGAAACAATTCGGGCGGAAGCTGACCAAAGGTTATATAAACGTTATATATACTCGTGTGTATATATATATATACACACGTGTGTATGTATATATATATATATATATATAGGGTGTTCTTAGATTACCTACTAAACCTATACATGAACGCAATATCTTAACAAAAATTATGCGATATTTAACAATTTTATTTCAAATACAGCACCACAAAGTAAAGCAACACGAATTGTTTATTTTAGGTGTTCAAAGTGTCTTCCTTCAAATTGAACACATTATTACACAGTATCGACTACAAATGCAAGCAATATGATTAATATTGATTGGTAAAGCACTACCAACGCCCTGCAACACCGCCAGAGCCCTGCAACACTGCAAAGGGGGAGAAAGGTAGCAAGAAGGGGGATATGGTGTAACCTACCCTTGCAACTCAGACCCACATGTATGTATATGTGTGTGTATGAATGTTCGCATGTATGTATTTAAAGTGTATGTATATGTATATTTTATGTAGGCATGTATGTGGGCAGGCGCGGATTTAACGGGCAGCTAGGTCAGCTTTAGCTGACCGGGCCCGCTGGCCATGGGTGTAATTGTAAAAAATTCTAAGGGAACTATTTTAGTAACTGCAGGATAGGAATGCACTTTATACCCATCAGTAGCGTCGTGCCTGGTTCTAGGGCAATTGCGCCCTGGTCAAGTGCGTCCGGACAAATGCGTCACGGTCATTGGCGTCCCTGGACAATTGCGTCCCGGACAATTGCGTCCCGGACAATTGCGCACTTCTCCAACTACTACATGAAGTTTATTTATTAGAGAAGTGAATAGAAAGTTAGTATCGGAATTTCAAATATACTTTTCATTTTAACCTATTAAACTTGTTATATGTTCATAAGTTCTGTTCGAAACTGTTCTCTAAAACTTTATCCATCATCAGCAACATCATTGTCAAATTTTATGGGTTACGTCCACTTAAGCTAAAGTTAGTTTCGCTAGTTTTAACGAAAATATCACAACTTAACCTAACCAATCGTCAAGGGCATACAGTTGACCTAACTGGGCATTCAATTAATCTAACCGGGCATTATATCCCATACAAAATTACAATAACAAACATACTCGTCCCTCGTCATTGGCGTCCCTGGACAATTGCGTAGGTGAAGTCACAATGAACTTTCTATTCACTTCTCTAATAAATAAACTTCATATAGTAGTTGGGGAAGTGCGCAATTGTCCGGGACGCAATTGTCCGGGACGAAATAAAACCGGACGCAATTGTCCAGGGACGCCAATGACCGGGACGCATTTGTCCGGGACGCACTTGACCAGGACGCAATTGTCATGTCACCGTCGTGCCTATAGGGGCCCGGGGGGATTGATAAAGATAGAAATCAAAGGAATTGCAATGGAAGTATGATGTTGGTCATCCCTAGGATCTATACAATTGACATTGCGTCTTCTGCAATATTGTCAGCAGACACATGGAGATAAAGCATCCTAGTCAGGAAATCAAGTTGAAATCAACTTTGAACATCACTAAGATTAGCTTAATCTACCTGATTGTCATGTATATTTTTTAATGAATGATATATTCTTGCCGCGAAAAACATGGAAACATTTTTGTATTTCGTTGTAATTTTACTATTTAGTTGTCATTTATCCATGCTGTCGTAGAAATAAAATACATAGATTGAATTTTATTTTATTTAGTCTGCTATCCTATCCGACTATCGATTGAATTATCAGCTTGGTGTACAAAACTGGTATGGACAGAACGAGGCCCCTTCTCAGATTCGCTGACAAGGTCTCTGACCCTAAATCCGCCCCTGTATGTGGGTATAGAAAAAAAATTATTAAGGGCATAACTGGAGAGTCACTTTATCGTTGGAGCTTCTTGGCGCAAAATGCCGGCTTTCACGATTTCCCCGAGTTGCTTCGGAACACAGTCGTATGGCGTATACACTTAGTCATATATATATATATATACACAGTGTATATATATATATATATATATATATATATATATAATAAATAATGTTATTTAATTTGGCTTGAACGGCTTTGGCTGAGTACCGAAACACACGCACAAGCACACACACACACACACACACACACACACACACACATCACAGGTACATCGTGTAATGGCTGAAATGAAACACAACTACATGCTTTGTTTATTTAATATATACATGTATCAGTCAAGAAATCGAAATAATAATGAAGTCAGTAAAGACGAGTTAAAATATGAATATACAACAGTTTTAAAAACAGAAACAATACATACTTGGTTTATTTAATACATATGTACCAGACATAAAATAAAAATAATAATACATGCTGTAAGTTCACTTTCTACCATTCTTAAATAAAATATCAAACTCGCAAGTAAGCGTAGTTACATTTACATCCTTATTACTCTGTACTAAGTAATAAATGCAGTTTAACGTTAATTCAACACTTAAAGGATGCGGAGATACTTATTCTATAAAAAGATCTTTCAGAGCGTTTAAAACTATTTTCATGCCTACTTTACAAATTGGAGTAAAAGTTTCATGTTCTTTGAACATGGATAGAATACAATTAAAATAACGTCAAAAGATGACGTCGCTTACTCATCACCACTAAATTCAAGTTTATAGAAAACCCTGTCTAACCGCGCACTTAATATTTTTTCACTAATCTTTACAATTGTAAATTTTTAACAACTCATAACGATAATTAATGAAGTCTTCTAAATCGTCACGACAGCTATATTTTATATATGGAAATAATTCTTTTGGATGAATGGTGAAGGTGAGTTTGGGTTTGTACCGTTCTGTACCTTTGTTCTAGAGATAATGATATTTCTGAGGGTCTGTAGCTTCTAAATGTGTTTTCAGCTCCAGACCATTCTCGCCTTGTTCATCCCGGCACTCGGTGAAATCATCGAGCAGCACTGTGAATGCATATTATAGAAGAGTGTCCAAATAACACATATCAGCGACAAGCCCATCTAAGAATGGCTTTAGTTTACGGAAAGCACCAATTTCAAATAATCTACCGAGAATGAAGCTGTTTCGTCTAGGTATAAGAGTATTGTTAACACTCTTTCTCCAGATCAACCGGAAATTGACAAAGGGTTGCCTTGTACCACGATTCACGTGCAGCGTGCAAATAATAGAGTATGAGGGGGCGTCGTTAATCTGCTCTCTTCATAACCACCATGAATATTTTATCCATCTCCTCAATCGTGACACGCCAATACAATTGGGCGCAGGACAAATGAGCGCCGACAAATGAGAGCCAACAATTGAGCGCCAAGACAATTAAGCGCAAGACAAAAGAGTGCAAGACAAAAAAGCGCAAGCAAATAAAAACTGGATAAAAGAAACAAAATAAGCTTGAACAAATATCTATTAAGGATGTTAAAAAAACAATATTTATTAAGGATGTTAAAAAAACAATATTTATTAAGGATGTTAAAAATAATGTAGTTAGGTTAGGTTAGGTTAGGTTAGGTTATTGTTTAGTGCAAAAACAAAAGAGCGCAAAACAATTGAGCGAGAGCAAGCAAATAAAAACTGGATAAAAGGTTAGGTTAGGTCAGGTTATTGTTTTGCGCAAAAACAAAAGACCACAAAATAATTGAGCGAGAGCAAGCAAATAAAAACTGGATAAAAGGTTAGGTTAGGTTAGGTTATTGTTTTGCGCAAAAACAAAAGAGCACAAAATAATTGAGCGAGAGCAAGCAAAAAAACTGGATAAAAGGTTAAGTTAGGTTAGATTAGGTTAGGTTAGGTTATTGTTTTGCGCAAAAACAAAAGAGCGCAAAACAATTGAGCGAGCGCAAGCAAATAAAAACTGGATAAAAGAAACAAAATAAGCTTGAACAAATATCTATTAAGGATGTCAAAAAAAATATTTATTAAGGATGTTAAAAAAACAATATTTATTAAGGATGTTAAAAATAATGTAGTTAGGTTAGGTTAGGTTAGGTTAGGTTATTGTTTTGCGCTAAAACCAAAGAGCGCAAACAATTGAGCGAGAGCAAGCAAATAAAAACTGGATAAAAGGTTAGGTTAGGTTAGGTTAGGTTATTGTTTTGCGCAAAAACAAAAGAGCACAAAATAATTGAGCGAGAGCAAGCAAATAAAAACTGGATAAAAGGTTAAGTTAGGTTAGATTAGGTTAGGTTAGGTTATTGTTTTGCGCAAAAACAATTGAGCGAGAGCAAGCAAATAAAAACTGGATAAAAGAAACAAAATAAGCTTGGACAAATATCTATTAAGGATGTTAAAAAAACAGTATTTATTAAGGATGTTAAAAAAACAATATTTATTAAGGATGTTAAAAATAATGTAGTTAGGTTAGGTTAGGTTAGGTTATTGTTTAGCGCAAAAACAAACGAGCGCAAAACAATTGAGCGAGAGCAACCAAATAAAAACTAGATAAAAGAAACAAAATAAGCTTGAACAAATATTTATTAAGGATGTTAAAAAAACAATATTTATTAAGGATATTAAAAAGAATGTAGTTAGGTTAGGTTAGGTTATTGTTTTGCGCTCTATTGTCTTGCGCTCATTTGTCTAGCGCTTAATTGTCTTGGCGCTCAATTGTCGGCGCTCATTTGTCGGCGCTCATTTGTCCTGCGCTCATAGTCGGGGTAGCCCCTCAATACTCATATAAATAACATTACGTTTATCCGAGTCTGCTTGTTTACATCTTGTTTGAAGCACGTAATTAATAGCACCACTATTACGCTTAAATATATGCACTGATTTGAAGACAGATATTGTATACTACATTGAGGATAGTGGTAGCTCCATCTTTTATTCGTTTTCTATCGGGGTTGTGAGGAGAGCACGTCCAGTCGGTTCAATCTCTGAGACACTTGTGAGGCGGATGGCGCTCGGAATGATTCAGTTAACGAGTCGTGCGGGTTGGAACGTGTATTGCGTTTGTTGCTAAGCGGTGATGAACTCGTGTACGGAATTGATCCATCAAGAAAACTTGGACGTGCCTAGCCCGAAAAAACGAGTGCTTAAAAATGGGTCCCATTATATCGTTTAATTATTTAGAGAAATTTTCCATCTGCGATACATGAAGCAATATAGATTTCAAAGTTTTATCATATCCATTACCACGGATGCGAACTAAAGCTGGTTTAATTTGTTCAGGAATAACAGGATTGACCATATTTATTTCACGAGCATCAGCTCTGTACACACAAAACAGTAAATGAGAATAAAATCTTATTGACAGTGAGGGTATCTATTAAAGTAAAATGTGTGTATATAATTACAAGATTTGCGTTTAGTGACACATGTGTGGACTCGGTGAAGTGTAAAATGACGTCATAGGTCTTGTCGTGCTATTCATCAATGAGCTTCACAATCTACAATCTCTGCTTCTCTTCAGCGAGAGTTGACTCCTTCACTCCACACTGGACATACTCTTTTACATATTTTAAACTCACAACATATTCCATCACTTTTTTTGCATTGCGGAAGCTTGTAATGCTCTCCTCAGAAAATCCATACAGTATTAGAGCATCCTTCTCACAGAGTTTCACTCGATTTAGACTGGACTTAAATGTCCCAAAAGTCGGCTGACTCGAAGTTCTTTGAGTGTACACCACATCTGTAGATTTTGACGAGTACCACTTCAGGAATGTAGAGCAAGCAATATCAGCGGTAGCCATCGTTGTTTAATCGTTAATGTGAAAAATCTTCAACTGGAAAAAGATACGTCTGGACACCAACGGGGATTGCGGTCAAATGAACACTGCGGGGAAATTGTGTGCCCTTCCAAAGGGGTGTAGGTGGAGTCGCGTGACGCTCTTTTTATTGAAGCGCACACCATACAATGGGATGATCTTAGATTTTCTTGTACACACACACACACACACACACAAAGGAGAAAATGAATCATTTAACTAAAATATAAATTTATTTAAACCACACGTAATAAATAAATAAACTGTAAAATGTCAACAAGTAAATAAAATCTAAAACACAATATATATATATATATACACAGTGTGTCCGTAAAGTCATGGTGGGATTTTAAATAGCTATATTATTGCAACAAAACATGATAATGAGATGAAACAATGCCAAATTTAAGAACAACTCTCAAAGTTGTATCTTGTAGTTAGTCTAGGCTAAGCTTAACCTTTATCTCGTAGTTAGTCTAGGCTGTCCACATGCCTATGTTGAACATGAGCGTAATAGCCCGAAAGTTAATGTGTGGTGTGCTCTAGCACGAGATCGAGTGATTGGCCCATTTTTCTTCGCGGAACCCACTGTGACGTCACACAACTACCTCGCTATGTTGGAACATTTTGCAGTACCCCAATTTATTGACAATAATGTCATCTTTCAGCAAGATGGTGCTCCTCCGCACTATGCCAACGTTGTTCGAGAATTCCTTAATGAAAAATTTCCACAGAGATGGATAGGAAGAGGAGGATGGAAGCCATGGCCTCCACGCTCTCCGGACCTGACACCTTTGGACTTTTATTTGTGGGGTTACGTCAAGCAAAGCGTGTACAGTGTACCCATTAGGGATATTCATCATTTGCACGAGCGAATCGAATCACGGAAGCTATCGCATCCGTCACTCCTGATGTTCTTGGGCGTGTGTGGCTGGAATTGAATCACCGCCTAGATGTCTGCAGGGCTACCAGAGGAGCCCATATCGAACTACGTTAAATAAAGTTATTCTTTTAGAGTTGTTCTTCAATTTGCCTTTTTTTCATCTCATTATCATGTTTCGTTGCAATAATATAGCTATTTAAAATCCCACCATGACTTTACGGACACACTGTACAGTATATATACACCTTGTTAACCTTGTTTGTGTTCCGTGCATCGTTCTTTCTTCACACGAAGGTCAAGCTGTTGGCCCCGCCTCCAGACTATATATATATATATATATATATATAAGAAAATTATTTCACGAAAGTAACACGTGAGTAGTATGGGCACAAAATGGGAGAGTGCAATGCAATTGCAAATGTTGATCAATGTTGCAAGTGTGCCAATTCCCGCCCCTCCCCTTTTGTTGCAAGGCACCCATAGTGTCAACCCCCCTTTGTTGCAAGGCACCCCACAGTGCGTGCCAGCCTCCTTCCTCCTTGTTGCAAGGCAACCCCTAAAGAGGGGAGGGGGTTGCGGCAAGAGCAACAAGGGGTTATGCAACTTGGAGGCGGAGTTATCCCCAAGTTGCTATGAACTCCCGCTGGGGGAGACCTCTTTTTGGGGATAAGGTAGGACGGGCTCACCCCCAAAGGGATATACCTAACCTAAGAGAGAGAAGAAGAGAGGAGGAGGAGAGGTGTTCGCTTGACAGGAGCCAAGCGCATATTAAGACTTCAGCCGAGCGGCCGTTTCTTATAGGGCCCCTAATCAGCCAGTCGGATTAATCAGCCAGTGCCCCCAGGCATCATCAGCCAGTTGGCACAGTGTATACTTCGCTTGGCACGTACACACCCGTCTATACGCCCATAAAATATTACGATTATATGCGTCGGGCTCCGGCGACCGCGTTAAACTGTAGGTCTAAGGTGGGGTGTAGGCGGGCTCGAGACCCGGCGGCGGCGCGTCCTTCCGCAGTTGGTAGCCAGGGTCACCTAATGATTCGTGTTAACATCCTTCGATGGTTCGTAGGGGCAACCAGGGGATCCCGTTAAACTGTATTGCAACACTCGATCATGTTGTTTATCTGTTTATTTTCCTCTCTCTCCCTCATATATATATATATATATATATATATATATCCCAGTTTAAAAGTAGGTCTGAAGTGGACTGTAAAGCTTGATCTTCACCAGAATGAACAATTCTGGCGGAAAGCAAAGGCGAGCCTATATATGTACAATTCCAGAAAAAAGTTCATCTAAAAATTCGTATAAACATCTTTCCACGGTTGGTAGGGGTACCCAGAGCGCCCTAGCAGGGATCTCTCTCTCTCTCTCTCTCTATATATATATATATATATATATATATATATATATATACAGTGCCCGCGAAAAGTATCCGATCACCCTTAAAATTTGTATTTTTTACATAAAAAACAATGTTTAAATGTATACTAACCTTATATTAGTATTTTGTCATCTGTCCTTTGGTTTGGATGACTTGTTCTAGACGTTTTGGCATGGATTTAATCAAGTTTTGACAAACTTCCACTGATATTTCCTTGCACCATACCTTTTTGATGGCCTCTTGTAATTTTTCGACTGAGCCAGTGTCGTGGCATTCAACCTTATTTTTTATTATTAGCCACAGATTTTCTATCGGATTGAGATCTGGACTATTACCAGGCCAATCCAAAATATCAAATTTATTGTCAGTAAACCATTTTGTCACTATTTTGGCCCTGTGACATGGTGCACCATCATGCATGTATGTTTTTGTCCTTTGGATTGCCATTGCCATTGGAAGTTTATCCTGTAGTATTGCTAAATACCGTGCACCATTCATAGTTGTGTTCTTCGGAAGAAAATATAAGTTTCCACGCCCATAGTAACCGAAACAACCCCAAACCATCACACTTGGAGGGTGTTTCATTGTCTTTAGGGTGTATTTAGGGTCCATCCTATTTGAGCCAATAGGCCGGTGAACCTTTTTTGGACAACTTCTGAATGTCAAAAATGTCGACTCATCGCTAAATAAAACCTTCTTCCAGTCATCAACAGTCCAATGAATGTATTTTTTACAAAATGCGACACGTTTTTTACGCATTTTTCATTAATGAACGGTTTCTTAGCAGCATGGCGAGATGGTAATCCGAGTTCTTTTTGGAGCCGCTCCTGGATAGTTCGTTCAGAAACACCAGATAACAAATTATTCATATTAAATTTTATTTCTTTCGCAGTTATTGTTGGGTTTTTCAATACTAAACGTTTCATAAGTTTGTCTGTTCGCGAATTTGTTTTTCTCGGTCTGCCAGATCGTTTTTTAGGGACTGGCGTGGTTAGGCCACCATTGTTCTCAGCCCGTGAAACCCATAAATTAACGGTACTTTGGGATATGTTTAATTCCTTAGCTATCTGTCTCTGTGATTTCCCACATGCATGCAAAGCAACAATAGCACCTCGACAATCACTCTTAAGTTGTTTTTTAGCACACATTATATATAAATTTTATTTACACCACTTTCTGTAAAAAAAAAAAAATATCAAGAAATTTACACAAACAGTGAAATCTGACAAATTTGAGACACAGCCACCCGCAACGAAGGCTACCAGAACACTAATTTGAGAATGCGTTGGATAGCTCTCATATCAGCGAGCAACCTCAAAGTTACCAGATGTCGCTAGAACAAATAGAAAGTGAATTACGTGTCTCTGAATATCAAGGGAAAATATTGTATTTTCTTGAGTGATCGGATACTTTTCGCGGGCACTGTATATATATATATATATGTATTTCCCCGTTTAAAAGTAGGTCTAAGGTGGAGTGTAAAGCTTGATCTTCACCAGAATGAACAACTCGGGCGGAAAGCAAAGGCGTGTAAACACCTTTCCACGGTTGGTAGGGGTACCCAGAGCACCCTAGCAGGGGTCTATCTCTCTCTCTCTCTCATATATATATATATATATTTCACGGTCTAAAAGTAGGTCTAAGGTGGAGTGTAAATCTTGACCTTCGCCAGAATGAACAATTCGGGCGGAAAGCCCAGAGGGCCCTAGCAGGGATCGCTCTCTCGCGCTCTCTTTTATATGTATATATATATCTCCGTTTAAAAGTAGGTCTAAGGTGGAGTGTAAAGATTGACATTCATCAGAATGAACAATTCGGAAACAAATGAATAAATAGAAAGAGAATATGATAAAGGAGGGAAATGAAGAAAGGTGAAAGCGATATAAGCAAACACCTTCCTAAAGATCTAATTAAACGATGTAATTAGCTGAACAATAGAAGGACAAATATTTATGGAAAAACTCCAGCAACAAATATTCTAATTTTCGGAGATTTTAATTTCCCATTCATATCATGGAAGAAAAATGACGAAGTTATATATGTTGAGAAGTTTCATGGCAACATTACTGAAGATGACAGAACCCAAGAAACAATGCTATTAGATATTATGGAACATTACGCCTTTATCCAGGAAATCGGTGAAGCCACGAGAAAGGAGAACGTTTTGGATTTAATCTGGACAAATAACAACGAGATAATAATAAATAAAAAAGTAACGCGCACACAGTTCTCCGACCATAACCTCATCGATATATAATTAAAGTTAGCACCCAGAGGTCCGAAAACGCATGATTCAAAGAAAATAAATTGGGAAAACGTAAATAAAGATTTAAAGGAGGTAAATTGGGAATTGCTGCTACACGAGAAGACTCCACAAGAAATACTATGTATAATAGAGACGGAAACAAACCTATAATACTGAAACATATTCCAGGGAGACAGGAAAGAAAACGTAGCAAGCTCGAGAAGAAAATCAGGACTCTATTCAGACAACGAAGACAAACCATAAAACATCACAGATGCAGAACTGATGCAAAGAGACTCAAATTAGAGAGGAAACTTGGCGAAATAGAAATGGACCTAAAGCAAACATTCATACATAAGACAAACGAGGAGGGAAACAAGGTAGCAGAAAACAAAAAATTACCCAAAATACTTCTGCGCGTTTGCGAAAAGGAAAATGCAGTGTAAGGAGAGTATTGAACCGTTGATAGACTTGGAGGCCGAATACACAAATGATCCGAAAGAAATAAGTGAATCGCTTAGGGAACAATTTAAATCTGTGTTTAGCACCCCTAAGTCCGAGATGGAAGTGGAAAACCCAGACGAGTTTTTCGACATTGATACCGATCAACCAAGAACAAATCCCGGCACAAACCTATTAATGGACTTCGAGTTCACGGAAGAAGATGTAATTACGGCCTTATCACAGATGCAAGACAATTCTGCGACAGGGCCAGACACATGGAGTGCCACATTTCTGAAGAAATCCAAAGAGAGTATTGCAAAACCGCTATACTTACGATAGAGGAAATCACTAGACACAGGACAAATTCCACTCCACTTAAAGAATGCGAACATTGTCCCCCTATTTAAAGGTGGTAACAGAGCAATGCCCAAAAATTATCGGCCAGTGGCTCTCACCTCACACCTTATAAAGTGTTTTGAACGCATAATTAGAGGCGAAACTACCTACTACCTACAAGAAAAAGATGTATACAACCCAAATCTACATGGCTTCAGGGCGGGAAGATCATGCCTGTCACAGCTACTAGACCACCAGAAGAAAATATTAGAAACATTGTGTCGAGGACCATGGATGTAATATATACTGACTTTGCTAAAGCCTTCGATAAATGTGACCATGGAATCATACCACACAAACTTAAGGATACAGGAATTACTGGAAAGCTAGGAAGGTGGATATTTAATTTCTTGACGCAAAAAACGCAAAGAGTGGTGGTAAACGGAGTTAAATCGGAAGTCTCGGAAGTCGTGAGCTCTGTCCCACAAGGGACAGTATTAG
The DNA here is from genome assembly GCA_023014485.1 of Bathynomus jamesi. Classification (NCBI taxonomy): domain Eukaryota; kingdom Metazoa; phylum Arthropoda; class Malacostraca; order Isopoda; family Cirolanidae; genus Bathynomus; species Bathynomus jamesi. The sequence goes on along the minus strand of JAJOZX010003521.1, from coordinate 409,939 downwards.
CTCCCTTGCTGTTCATAATAATGATTGCAGATATTGATGCAGATATTAAGGACAGTATTGTATCTTGCTTCGCAGATGACACAAAGATATGTAAGGAAATATTGAACGAAGATGACATAAGAAAATTACAAAACGACATTGAAACATTATTCCAATGGGCAGAAGACGACAATATGAAGTTCAACGAAAAAAAATTCCAACTTCTAAGATATGGTAATAACAAAGAGCTAGAGAAAACACCAAACAGCCAAACAGATAACACCAAATCCACAAGTCAAGGATCTTGGAGTAATAATGTCGTCGGATGCAGAATTCAGAGAGAACTATAAAATCAAAATCACAACGGCTAGAAAAATAATGGGAATCATCTGGAGCAGCTTCCGCAGCAGAAGAGCAAACATCATGCTTAAATTATGGAAGAGTCTAGTCCTACCAATAATTGAGTATTGCTCAGTACTAACAAGCCCACACAGAAAAAGAGACATTGCGAGCGTTGAAGCTAAACAAAGGACTTTTACGTCTAAGATAGAGGAAACGGAAGGTGAAGACTACTGGTCTCAACTACAATCCCTGAAACTCTACTCTTTTGAAAGAAGGCGCGAGCGGTACACAATAATATACATATGGAAAATACTTGAGGGCTCTGTCCCTAACCTCAGAAATGAAATAGAAACAAACTGGAATGAGAGAAGAGGCAGATTTTGTACGGTCCCAGCTGCGACGGGACAAGGGGCTATGAAAACGAGGATGGAAAATACCCTCAGAATACGGGGCCCAAAGCTTTTCAATGTTCTTCTTCTTTTGGAAGAACATTGAAAAGCTTTGGAATCGCCAGCACACCGACCTGAATTACTTCAAGAACCAGCTGGACAGATTCTTGTGCAAAGCCCCTGACCAGCCATGCGTGGCTGGCTACGAGGGCAGGATGAGATCAGAGAGCAATTCCCACTTTCACCAAATCCCGCAAATGAGGCCGGATGATGCAGAGGGGTCGACCGCAGGTCGATCCTGAACCGTCGTTCAAACTCAAGAAAAGTAAGTAAGTAATATATATATATATATATATATATAATTATATTAAACATCGTTCTGGAAATTGTGGAGTTTGGCGGAAGCGATAGATAATATCGATTTAAAATTCCAATAAATAAACTTCTTTCCGCAGGAGTTTATTTCGAGATCATAATGATTAAAACTTCACCAGCAACTGACGCGCATTTTAGTGTATCTCTCAAACATAGCGAATTGTACCAAATATATCTCTGCTAATCATAGTTTTTCTTGTCTTTCTACAACAACAACAAAATTAATTACGGGCTATAAATACCCTATCACTTCCATTCTGAACTTTTCTCGTATATATATATATATATGTGTGTGTGTACACACATGTTGTTTATCATTAAATTATACAGCCCAGCGTCGGGTCACTCTTATGTCCATTCTCTCAAGATCGTAAACTTTGGGCTAATCACCAGCACGCAGCTGTTATATTAAATATATTTATTGTATCGTGGAAATTTTACAGCGGCTTTCTTCATGAGTAATTAACAATCTTCCACTTTTATGTTTCATGCATCATAAAACGTTTCACATTCCAACCTCAACTCGCTCTCTCTCTCTCGCTCTCTCGCTCTCTCTCTCTCTCTCTCTCTCTCTCTCTCTCTCTCTCGGTCGAATACAAGATCAAAAACAAAGCGTTTCTCGTCTCTCCAAGAATGGGATATCTGACACGCCCCAGATTTCACGGGGCAATCAATCACAGCCCTGTGGGCGGAGCCCAGGACGTCTGTTTGGCCGCTATGCAGGCCTACGCGTCAAGGGTCGCCCAAAATTCACCGCTAGCCAATAGGAAGCTAGCGATTGTGTTTTGTGGGTTGGTCACAAGCCCCCTTTATAAAAGGGCGCAGCTCATCTCAGAGCCTCAGTTCAATCGTTTTTGCGCATAGTGCTTTTGAAATACCAGCCATGAGCCAGCTGTACGACTCCCCCAATCTGTTTAGCTCAAGATTTTTATGCTCACGCAACGCGTCTAATTTACAAAGCTGTAGATTGGGAGGAACTTTTATCTATCCAGATTGTTACGGAAAATTGTGACGAAATGCAAGAACCGTTCAATGAAGACCTAATAAAGTGTAAGTAACTATAATCTGCGGCTCATTCAATGTTAACTTATATGTGCCTAACCTAGTTTTATTCTGAGTTTTCCTACAAAGAAAAATCTAATTTCCTTTTATTCAGAATTTTTCTACAACGTAAAAATTAATCCCATTGTTTTAAATTATTGTCTGTTTCCATCGTGATTATTTCGGCGTGTATATATATATATATATATGGTCGAGCTTTAATTATATTTTTTTCGATAATTCAGCACCGCAGTAGGATTTTTAAATTACAAAAACTTTTAAGAATTATCTGCTTTTTTATTATAATTTTTTAAATTCGTGGCATTTTCTCTTATTGTAGCTCTATTTTTACTTAACCTTATAGGATCGATACGGAACTTGATCGGGTTTTAGCTACTTTTGTTGAAAGGGGAATAAATGATATGGATGCTTCTCCGCACAGCCAACCCAGTGACCTGAATACAGAAGTCGAGGTATTAGCTCACATCTGGTCCAGCGAGTGCCAGGTCATCGAGGAACTAATGTAAGTACTTTTGAGGTTAAGAACAAAACACATTGTATTTTCATTTATTAAATGATAGAGAACATGTACAAAGCGGAACCAGTGTCCGTTAAATAAGTCTTAATGGCTACATTTTAAAGTTACAAATGTATATACAGCTTTACACAATATAGATATACACCACACAATAAAGCGGGTGCTAACATATGGGAACCTTTTTTTTGTCTGCATACACTTTTATCATTCACCTCTGTGTCGCACAAATCGAATAATTTTAAAAAAATTATAAATCCCTTCCCACGTGACATGTGCAGGAGAAATGAAATGCAATACAAGCCGCACGTTTCGCTATAATATCCTTGAAAACGGTACGGGTTCCATACAATTTCAGATACATGTAATTGTGCGATAAACTGCACAACCACAGAATCATTCCACGGCTGAGTGCCGAGTGAGTCAAAATAGTACATTCTTTCCCTATTTTTAAAATAGATTGCAAACCAATGAATCCCCTCATCCCCCACAATGTCGATGTTAAAGATAATCCCGTACCAGTTTCTCGTACTTGGCAGCTTCAATATTTCATTCTTCGCAAACACACCGATAAATTTTGAGCGTATGAAACGGTCACTTTTCATTACTCTCTGGAGTGTATTCGCGTCCATTTTAAAAGTCTTTGACCACGTTCCTGAAACGATCAACTTCTATTAGTGCCTGTGATTCGAGGTAAGCTAGCAAACTTATAGGCGCGTCTATAGGCTTGGCAAATTCCAACCTGACTGAGATATTCCAACTGCTGTGGATTTAAATGCGTATTTGCGCCAGCAGACAAGTCAGGCGCAATATCAAATGAATAAATGTAAAATTCTTCGACAAATTCTTTCTGCGTTACACCAAACCCAAGTTCGTCACAGGCGCCTGTATTATGAGCCAGAGTATTATATGCTCTCGCGCAGAGCGGGAACACAGCGTCTGATAAGTAGTTCGTAATCATGGTCCCTGCCAAAGAGATGCCATTTAAGTATAGAGTAATATTTTTAAGACCGAAATTCTCGAATTTAAAGGCACTCTTTTTACATTTTCTATTCGTCGAGGCGTGGTCCTGCATTCCCATTAATATTCTTTTAGGTAGGACTCCAAGGGCCACGTTTTCTAGTTGCTTCGAGGCTTCGGGCACCGTGTATAGTTTGATCTGTACTCTGTTAATTGGGTATTTCACTGTGGCGTGTATTAAGTCTTTCTCAATTTCTATTTGTTTTGTCGAACTTAATTTCACTCGGCGTACACACAAATACGTCTCCATGATGTGAATCACAACGTGTTTTGCGCCCTCTTCTTGATCAGACCCCAGATTTATGCAGATCTTAGGAATCGTGCGGGCAAGCTTCAACTTCATATCCACCCCGTTCATAAGCAGTTTCTCCTGGAATGTGAAATCTGTATGAAGATATCCAAAACATTCGAATATCTTTTTTTTTAGAATTTTTAAATTTATCCTTTATACCATTTTCATCTTTAGTATGGTAATATCCCTCGGCGGTTAAAAAGGTGTCCTTCGCTTCTTTTGAAAAGTTTAGGACATTTTCCAGATAGGCTCGTAGGTGGTAGTACCCCGTGCCAGCCGAGATGTTAACCTGGTTTAAATACACGTCACACTGGTTGAATATGGAGTGTAAAAAGTTGGTTTCAGTGTAGGCAGAGTAACTATCATCGCAGTCCGTTCCATCAGAATGGGTTATACGCAGTTTAGCGTACATGTGCAAGCAGGTCGTGGCAAAAAAGTAAGGGCCTCAGCTGGGTATCACGAATTCTATAGGGCCACTCAGCGAACTAATTGTGTTTAATGGGTTAATTGTAATAAAGTCGCTATGCTCAAAAGAGACCTGAGTGGGGGGCATATCAAAGAGGGACAGTTCCGATTTACAGCATTGTGAACTACACGGACGGATGAAACGCGCCATGACGAGTCAGAAATAGTGCCATTTCCCTCGACAAGTATTAGTCAGCCTATGACTCGTGAGAGTAGTGTCCTCAGCTTATATCAGTTAAAAAAATGATCAGCCATAGGTTTCATACGCTTAGAGCACTTCTTTTTTTATTTCCTTTCACGTTTAGCGCCACGTGATGGTAATCAATTATATCGCTTCTTTCCGCAACCACGCATTTTTCTCTTTGCATATTTGATGATTTCGTCCCGTGTACGTTTTAAATGTTTTTTTAGAGCTTCTTTAGGCTTAGTTCAACAGTGGGAGGGTGGTGCGTATTATGGATGAAAAAATGGATCCAAGTCCACTCCCACGCTGGTATCTCACTCCTCGGTAGACTGTGAATGGCCTTCGAGTCATTATAAACGGCGAAAGTGTAGTTTCACTGTTAAGCTCCCATCACCGAATGGGAAATTTTTTCCCTCAATCGTTCTTATATACGGGGCTCCAATAAAACTTAGCCCCCCCGCCTATAGCCTAAACCATTAGAGGTAGAGTAAAACTAAACATACCTTACAAAAGAGAATTTAATCCTGCATTTAATGAGAAACAATTAAAAATTGGTGTTCCCGCCATTGGCTTCCAAGACAGCCTGAATTCGCTTTGGGTAGCTTGCCAAAAGTGACGTGAATAGATCTTGATCGTTACGCAAATTTGCTAAAACAGTTTCAATGTGTTGCATCAGTGTATCCTTCTAAAATCGATTTGCTGCAGGTTCTTGAAACAAGAGACATTCAACCTTGTCCTTTATAACTGATCCAATGTGTTCACAGACGTTCAGGTCAGGAGAATTTCCTGGCCATTCTTCATTTCCAAAGAAATCGATCTCATGGTTCCGCAACAACTGTTGAGTGACTAATGCCTTAAATCAGAGGGCCTTATCGTGCAGAACTGTGACCTGATCGACATCCATAACATTGTTTGGGTTTCTTAGAAAAGGAATGACATGCTGGGATAGAATAATATCACGAAAATACTGTCCATCCCAACTCTGACCATTTGGCTTCAGCACCCACATGAGCTTCTTTGCAGTGAACAAAACAAACACCAACGCAGTCTGGACTTTTTAATAATTCGCGATAATGTTCATTGTCATCGATTTCATCTGGTGTTGCGGACCACACTCTATCATTTTGGTAGTTAGGCCGACGTGTTACGTAAACAAAAAATTCATCGGAGACAGCTAAATGCATGAAATCATCCACATCCCAATCTTCAAGATAATGGACAAACCACATTCTGTCGTCGATGTTAAGTTCAGTTTTTTTCTTGACTTTGGAAGTTCATGCCAAGGCTTTAAACCTTGCCTATGACGGTACAGTCGAATGATCTCACCACTAACGAACTTTCCTCTCAATACTTCGATCTCTCTTGAAAGTTTAGCACAGTTGTTTTTCCGCTTACGCGTACCGCTTTCAATGATGTCCTTTGTTTCCTGAGAGAGTGGCAAATTTGGGCGCCCAGATTTGGTTGTATCCATTTCACATTCATCCAAAGTTTTATTCCAATTCCTTTTGACGAAGTCCTCACTTCTTCGCAACTTTTTGGCAACCCATGAACGTGTTATAAAGGTGGCTCCAGCATCACGAGCTTCCCGAAATGTTATTGCTCGTATGCGATCTATCACACATTGCCTCTCCGAATCACCAATTAATTGAGAAGCCATTATATTATCACTTTATCAGCTAGAGTAATTTTAATACCTGCAATAAATAAAGAATTTTATATTTTTTATAATCACTAAAAACTATTTCGATATAAGTAAACATGTAAGCTGCAAATGGAGGGCTAAGTTTTTGGAACACCTTATATCGAGATGTTGGTTAATAGATTAGTCGCAACATTCACATAATGGGGCGTGTCATATGTAATGCTCAAACTTTTCCCTCTATGGTTGGAGATGTGTGCAATGCACAGCAGGCGCGCCTGGGTGTCCCCAACAAATTGGTACCCTACGATATTGCTGTAAATATAGCACATGTCTGGAGGCGGAGAGCTTTCACCCAATTTCTCCATCTTCAATTGATACATTAAGCTGGCCAAGTCATGCTGTGCCTCGTGAAAGGTATCTCTTTAGAGAGCTGCGCTATATCGGCCCTCAACCACAATTGTGAACACCTCTTTACCTTTAATATTTCTACTGAGCGTTGATTTTAACTTCAATGTGCATGCAAGCGTGTCTATGTTTACGACTTCAAAAAGTAAATCGTTTGTCGGGTACGACTGTTGAAGACTCTTGTTTAACCACGTCACAATGTCCATGGCTGTATCATAATGCGCGATTCCTAGCGAAACATTTGTGCTATAGTACCGTTCCTCACCGAACAGGACTGAACGCATAGTATTGTCTAAGATTATGCCTAATTTTTCGCACTCATCGATTCTTCTAAGGATCAGAAATACGATTTGCTCATTTTCAAGAGATAAAAATTTGAAGACTAACTGGAGTTCACATAAGCCCACCTCATATGAATCACGCTCCAATCCAGTGGGTCCGTAGAGTTCTGTCACGAAGTTGGCGAGGGTGTTTTTAGGATGTACAGACAGAGAAGAAGAGGATGGGAGTGAGACATAGAAGTTTCTAGGCGCCATGTTGCATACTAATTAAGCTTCATTATTGCAGCAGCTTTTATATAGGTGTTGAAGCTTTCTGGGTAACCCAGCCATTTCATCAGGTACATTTTTCTCTTTCCTCTGAACCTTTGCTGCCTAAATTTTTTAAAATTTGATTTCAATTTTAAAAACACTTTTTCCTAAATTAAATGTCACTTTCTGCAACTCCTCGCGGTAAAGGCCTCGAGCAATTTCTTCCCCATTCAAATCTTCAACGTAATGCATCATTATCTCACCTTTAGGTCTCATAGTACGAACTTTAAAAATCTCACGTGTCCATCCTTGCTCAAATCCCTTCTCGAATTTATTTCCCGAACGTGATAGCCTTACATAATCATTGATTTTGAAATGTGTAGAGTGTGGTGGCGGTGCTCCATCTCTTCTCACCTCTGGCAGTGCACCTCTTTCTAAAACTTCGTTAGGCATTGTGCCAATCGTATGGTGGTGTGAACGGTTGTATGATGAAGCCAATGACCGGAGAACGTTTATATATCTGTATGTGTTTTTTTGTGTAAAAGAGCGATGCATGCGCTCCTTTATGGTACGTTGAACTCTTTCGGCTAAAGAGGTCTTATGTATAGAACTTCTAGTGTAGTAAAGGATATTAAACTCTGTCAGCATGTTCTGAAAAGCGCGACCTATAAATACCTTCCCTATATCCGTACAAAAATAGCCAGGAACCCTTTCTTCTTTTAACATCAACGTTTTGGTCGCTTTAGCATCTGTTTCAGGCGATTTATTTTTCAGGGGAATTAGCCACAGATATCTAGAGAATACATCTATTGTGAATAGGATGTAGCGGTATCCGTCATTATACAATGAATATCTTTGCATGTCTGTTAAATCCGCCCACCAAATAGAGTCAATTGAATCTGCGGATGTCTTGGCTGTTTTAAACCTTTTTCTCACCGGTTTATGAAGTGTATAAGCATCCTGTTCCCGCAGAAACCGCTCAACATCTTTTTTCCTTACACCGTAAACACCTCTGTACAATCTATTAACGCCACCATAGGAGGCGGGGTTAGAAATGTCATAATAGTGTTTACTTAATATGCTAGCCATTTGCGTATTTTAGAGACACGTGGATAAGGTTGGCCGTTTGTTCTCTTCTTTCTCCTCTTCAAAAACGCTGCTGCTGGGGGCGATGGCGTACTCAGTTGTGACACATGCGAGACTTGTTCCAGGTCTTTTAAACTATTCAGATTACCTATCAATGTTTTGGGGACATTTATTTGTTGTAGTCTTGCTTTAATATGCTTCCATCCTGTTGGTGAGGTGAGGGTCTGTCCCACTTTCTCACCAAATCATGAACAATATCAACGATATTGGATCCTTGTACCCTTGTTCCTTCAACAATGACCTCGCCTGTATCGGCCAACTGTATGATGGGGTCCTCACTCCTCACTCAATAGATTATAAAGACTTAAGCCTTTATTCCTCAATGTATGTGGGAGACTGTTTTTTAGCACATGTTCGATGTGTTGTGTTCCAATGTTCTTTGGTTAGTCATCTCTAACGTCGGGGCCAGGTCCTGTGTCGCCATGCTCAGCACTACTCGCGCTGTGTCTAATAACCACGGGGAGCCCTGTAGGAGTCTTATAATCTTCGTACTCATGAAGAAATTTCTGCAAAGCCTCTTGGTACAAGATCCTTCTCTCATCAGGTGACTTTTCACTGTTTAATAGGGCTAGCAACTCGCTTTCCATTCTTTTAAGCGTACTTTTACGGGGTTCTAGAACCGTATCTGGAATCTTTGAACTCTGCAATGAAGCATGCACCTCGTGCGGAATCACAACCACCTTCTTCATTATATTAATCTAGTCAGTAAAGGACCCAAAACTGAAAATAGGATGGGTAGGAATGATCCTCCTCTTTGTACAATAATTTGCTTTTTCTTACCCACAGTTTCCCTTTTATGAGCGAGCGCTCGTATTATGTTCTTGTAACGACGTAAGCGAGCCTTCTGAGATGGTTTCATTGGCACATTACGTTTCATAACATTAACCCTTTCACTCACTGGGTAGACAATTGTGTACCTGAAAAATAAACCATATTGATTCTTATATAACCACACATAAAGGCAAATTTCTTTTTTACCCTATGTCTTAATTCGTGAGCGAAAGGGTTAAGACAGATTTCACAGATGCATTTTAAAAAGTCAGAGTCGATATTTTTAACAAACATCTGTTGCAGTGCCCGGGTCAATCATTAATAGATATTTATTAATTCACGATATTTCTTCAGCCTATTTGTCATTCTGGAATATACACCGTTTCAGGTTCGCTTGGGAATATATTCGTTCTTAGAAGCACCCTAAACGTGTTTCGCTGGTGAAGTTCACAAAGCAAATATCCATAAAGCTGGTTTGTGGCTTCTTATAAACCTCCAAAATCTCCTTATGCTCATTCGGGGACATTTGATTGGCTAATACCCCAATTTGTGACACATCTCTACGTTGTGCGAATAAGACTCGATATTGTGTATTTAGCGACACATCGCGCATGTATCTATTTTTGAAAAATAGATTCTGGTTGATGAAGAATACGCTCATGTTAAGATGGTGAGAGAACACTGTAAATGTCTCGGCAAACGTTTTATCCATTTCCAACATGAGATCGTCAATTACAATAACTGTATGCTCATTACCTTTTAACGAATTAACGTCATAGACACCATTGTGGAACAAAATTTCATCTTGGTACCCGTTGAACACTGACTGATACGTCGAATAGCAACATCTTACTTTACGCACAAATTTTGAGAATATCTACCCCTTATCTTTAATGATTTTGAGCATAAATACAGTTTTTCCACATCCTGTAGGGTCAGATATAATATATGTGGAGGGGCTTTGAACCTGAATTTTTCTACAGATTCCATCTCTAACACGTCACACCCCTAAGTGGGTCATTTACAAAATATTACAAATTTTGAGTGCTGTTCCTTATATTTTGTTTCCTTGTTCCACAGAACCGTGAATGAGGACGCTGTATACCACCCCATCATCGATATCACAGACGAACCCGTTGACCGTGCAGCTACAGAACCCTTCCCCGCCGACGAGCCCTCACCAGCGACACCTGTAGCATGCGACAGTTCAAAGCGGAAGGATGATGAAGAACTAGGCTGACCATATTTCCTTGAGACAAAAACGGGACATTGGGATGGCAAAAAAGGGACGGGGGTTATGTAATATTCTGTATTCATGAAAAAGTAAGTACATGAACCGGGACAAAATTGACATTTTTATTAAAACGACGGGACGGCCAGGAAATATAAAAAAAACGGTACTATCCCGTTCAAAACGGTACGTATGGTCAGCCTATGAAGAACCATCCACGTCAGGTATAAAGCGTGCCATGATTGCTCCGGTTTTTAGACCCCCAGTAATAGAGCCTCCAACCCTCAACTTCTTACGACACAACCCCCACAATAGCACCTTCCTCAAATATGCCCCATTGTTCAGTTCCGGGTACTTCCTCCACAGCAGCTTCTCATACTGTGGAGGATGGTAAAACATTCGAGTTGGTGCGCACCGCTATCCCCACCCCTGCCCTGACGAAAAATCGGTACGTGGTTAGGGTTGGCCTTGGGTCCCTGTATACCAACGGACTGCGGCGCGTAGTTGAGCGTATTCTAGAGTTTGCTCTTCAGAACAGCGACGAACGTGAAGTCAGGACGAGGCTGTCCTTCGGATTCGGGTTAGATGAGAGGGAAGAATTTTGGGTAGTAATACCGTTCAGACGTTTGGCGGCTGTAGATATAGATTATATCTTGGGCCGTATAATGCAAGCCTCTCAAAGTGGTACATCCTTCAATATGGACAACTTCATGGTAGATATTGACAGAGTGTTCCGGGTTGCGGATCATAGTGCCACACCTTATAAGGGGTTCCAAAAAATCTTAGCCCTCCCATTTGCAGCTTACATGTTTACTTATATCGAAATAGTTTTTAGTGATTATAGAAATATATAAAATTCTTTATTTATTGCAGGTATTAAAATTACTCTCGCTGATAAAGTGATAATATAATGGCTTCTCAATTAATTGGTGATTCGGAGAGGCAACGTGTGATAGATCGCATACGAGCAATAACATTTCGGGAAGCTCGTGATGCTGGAGCCACCTTTATAACACGTTCATGGGTTGTCAAAACGTTGCGAAAAAGTAAGGACTTCGTCAAAAGAAATTGGAATAAAACTTTGGATGAATGTAAATGGATACAACCAAATCTGGGCGCCAAAATTTGCTCTCAGGAAACAAAGGACATCATTGAAAGCGGTACGCGTAAGCGGAAAAACAGCTGTGCTAAACTTTCTAGACAGATCGAAGTGTTGGGAGGAAAGATCGTTAGTGGTGAGATCATTCGACTGTACCGTCATAGGCAAGGTTTAAAGCCTTGGCATGAACTTCCAAAGCCAAGAAAAACTGAACTTAACATCGATGACAAAATGTTGTTTGCCCATTATCTTGAAGATTGGGATGTGGATGCTTTCATGCATTTAGCTGTCTCCGATGAATTTTTTGTTTACGTAACACGTCGGCCTAACTACCAAAATGATCGAGTGTGGGCCACAACACCAGATGAAATCGATGACAATGAACATTATCGCGAATTATTAAAAAGTCCAGACTGCGTTGGTGTTGGTTTTGTGCACTGCAAAGAAGCTCATGTGGGTGCTGAAGCCAAATGGTCAGAGTTGGGATGGACAGTATTTTCGTGATATTATTCTATCCCAGCATGTCATTCCTTTTCTAAGAAACCCAAACAATGTTATGGATGTCGATCAGGTCACACTTCTGCACGATAAGGCCCCCAGCTTTAAGGCATTAGCCACTCAACAGTTGTTGCGGAACCATGAGATCGATTTCGTTGGAAATGAAGAATGGCCAGGAAATTCTCCTGACCTGAACGTCTGTGAACACATTGGATCAGTTATAAAGGACAAGGTTGAATGTCTCTTGTTTCAAGAACCTGCAGCAAATCGATTTTCGAAGGATACACTGACGCAACACATTGAAACTGTTTTAGCAAGTTTGCGTAACGATCAAGATCTATTCACGTCACTTTTGGCAAGCTACCCAAAGCGAATTCAGGCTGTCTTGGAAGCCAATGGCGGGAACACCAATTTTTAATTGTTTCTCATTAAATGCAGGATTAAATTCTCTTTTGTAAGGTATTTTTAGTTTTACTGTACCTCTAATGGCTTAGGCCATGGGCGGGGGGCTAAGGTTTATTGGAGCCCCGTACTCTTAATTTCAATTCTCCGGCTATTTACAGAAAGCATTTAAACGTAGATCGTGGTTGTGGTTTTAAAGCAATAATTTTAGCTCATATGTTCACTGTGCTAAATACTTGGACACGAAAAATTTGGTCGCCCACGGTTGTGCAGCGTACCCGTAAACTGGCTTCATATTGTAAGCTTGATTTTGAGTGTAATATGGGTCCTGAAGAACTGAGAAGGGCCGAGCAGGAAATGAATGCACGTATAGTCGTATTTGGAATGGATGATCGTCGTAGGACTGTGTATGTTTTCAAAAGCAGCGTGAGAGATCGTACAAGACCTCTACTTATTTTAGGATTGTCAGGAACATCGTATCTCCTCATCCGTAAGATAAGGGATCTCTACGCCAGTTATGATAAAAGTCGAAAATATGGAAGGCATCATGATTTGTTTAAGGGTTGTCTCGAGTTTGCTGATAATATGGTGAAACATTGTAAGGATTGCTATATGGTATGTGAGCAGTGTAAATGCCCTAAATATGAAAGTCAGGTAGTTGAAATCGAGAAGAGGGAATGTAATGTGTGTAGACATATATTTTTCAATAATAAATGCTTTGAGCTCCATAAATCAAGTGGCACTTGCCGGAAAATGAGGATTTCTAAGTGCGGCATGTTTCACCTGATGGATAATTGGGGGAATTTCAAACATAAATGCCATGAAATTCACTGTTCTATATGAGATGAAAAATATATGGCGGATGGAGTGAAGCATGTATGTTATATGAAAGATGCTAAGCCTAAAAATAGCCCTTGTATAACCGCGTACTACGATATAGAAACGAACGCTGAAACCAAAGAGGTTATTCCACACTTACTCATAAGTCAGCCTATCTGTGATGAGTGCATGGAGCTCGAGTGTGATGAGTGTCACAAATGTGGAAAACGGACAAACGTATTTAAAACGAATGCATACGACAGCCCTGTGAAGCTCTTTGTGTCCTATATTTTCAAATTAGCTGACAAGTTAAAAAAATGACTGTATATTCTTGCCCATAATGGGGCGAAATTTGTCACGCAGTTTCTTTTTAAGGACCTGCTTGAACACAAGTCGTCTGCGATATTTACAGGTGATCCCTTGAAAAGAGGCACAAACTAATACAGATGCAGATAAGAGGTAATGTACAGTTTAAAGAAACCCTACTGTTCACACCTTGTAAATTAGCAAAGCTGTCCAAGGTCATGGGCGTAGCCGCTGAAGTTTCAAAAGGATATTTCCCTTACACATTCTTCACTAACGAGACTTTGAATTACGTAGGACTACCTCCACCCAAACATTACTTTAACTACACCAACCTGAGTGATAGTGAGCGTGAAGATTTTGACCTTACTACAACAGTTTTAATGAAGCTAATCCATACACCCGTTTCAAATGCGATCCGCCGCAAGTCGCGACCACGATCGCCTCATTATGTTTTACGGTGTTCAAGAATAACTTCATGCCTAAAGACACCTTAGCCGTTATTCACAGAAACAATCCCCGCAGTTATGGGCACAAGGCTATTTACTGGCTCATACACCTACAGTAGCAGACCGGGGTATATATAAAGCATGCCCGCGACACGGGTGAAATACTCATTAAGGTTTATGGTCGTGTTTTTTCGGTTGACGGCCTAAGTGAGGATCCAACGACTTGTGAGAAGACTGTGTATTCCTTTAACGGCTGCTGGTGGCATGGATGCCCGCGCGCTGAAAGTGCCTTCACAGGGGACTTTTATGGAAGATTCCCCGCCGACAGCCTCGCATCGACCCGCCCCCTCGATCAACTTGTAGGCTCCCAGTTCACTCACAAAGTCGTGTGGGAGCATGAGTATGATGTACGGATGGAAACAGGTGGACAGTACCCTGAAGAAATAAGGACCATCAAACTTTGAATGGTGTTGGACCCCCACAAATGCGGTGACATCTTGTTTGGAGGCGTACAAATCCCTTCAAGCTATACTTTCCGCCTACGGAGTACGTGAAACTCCACTACTACGACTTCTGCTACTACGACAATCCGTACCCCGTAGGTGCACCTGTAAAAATGGTGGGTCCAACCATACCAACCATCGAGGAGTTTTCAGCTAACTTGAATGAGCGCTACTTTGGACTGTCTTTCGTAGACGTACTCCCCTCTCGCGATTTATGGATGCCGCTCTTACCCGTCGTTATAGATCACAAGTTCATGTTTCCCCCGTGCGTGAAGTGCGCAGAAGAGAACAACGATGATTGTGACCATACAACCCACCAGCCTAAGATCAGAGGTGTATATACAAGCCCTGAGCTGGCCCTAGCCGTTCGCCAGGGATATAGAATAATGAAGATACATGAGGTGTGGAGGTTTCAGAAGCTACCCGAACTTTTCATACCATATATAAATCCTTTTTTGAAGGATAAGGTTGAGGCGTCAGGATATCCGCGAGGGTTTGATACCGATGAAAAATGGCTTATATTCAGCGTTACCGTGCCCACGAAGGTATACAGCTTTACCGATCACAAATTGTTAAGAATCCTGGCAAGCGCTTTAGTGCAAAGTTGTGTCTAAACAGTCTTTGGGGAAAGTTTGCACAGAATACCGGCAAAAAGAACGTCCATTTAGCACAAAGTTATAGTGAAGTCTGGGATTATACCAACGCTCCTGATAAAGAGGTTATGGAGATCGTGAATGTAGGTAATAATTTCATAATAAAGTACAACATCACCGAGTTGGCCACAGATACCTCACGGGTTACAAACATACCTGTAGACAGTTTCACAACGGCCTACGCACGCATCAAACTTTGGGGCCTATTGAACACTCTTGGACGGATTGTGTTGTACGCTGATACAGATAGCGTGATATTCACAGCGAGAGAAAGTGAATACATGCCCGCTATTGGGGAGTTCCTCGGAGAGCTAACTGACGAGATGATCAAGGATGAGTATGGTGATGGTGCATACGCAGACTCGTTTGTGTCAACAGGGCCAAAAACCTATGGGGTACGGGTGAGGGTAGGGGATGATATGAAGTATATCGTGAAGGCTAAGGGTATCACGCTTAACCATGCGAACCGTCGAGTCGTTGACTTTGGCTCGTTGAAGGAACTAGTGTGCTTGAAAGATGAGGGTGACCAGCTACCCCAAATGACTGTGGGGGCGCACAATTTTCGGACGCAGAAACTGGGGTGTGTGAAGGAACTTAGGGGCACGAAGGTATGCCGTAAGACCTATAGGAAGCGTTACCAGGTGCCTGGTAACTATGATACCGTACTCTTTGGCTACCTTAATCCTTGATTGTATTTATATATATATGTGGATTGATATATTTATTTATCACGTATATTTGTTTCAATTAAGATTTCATTTTCTCTTTTGCGTACGTGCGTGTCTGTCTGTACAGTAAAAAGGTAAGCTCCGCCCACTGTGAAATCGGCAACGTGAGTCTTGCCAGTACCTGAACATATCTCTCTCCTTGCGTATTCTCCCGCGTAGAAAAAAAAATAGTAATGGCTACCTTTAATAATGCGTGTTCAACGTTTATGAAGTGGTATTCAGGAAAGTGCCAAGATTTGGTGGATACTGAAAAACTCCCTATTCCCCCCTCCTTTGATACTTTTAAGGCTACATTGAGCGGTGCGAAGAACCAAGATGTTCAAAAACTCTACGGGTATTCTGGCGAGGGCATTGTAGGATTTCGTAGTACAAACGATGTATTGAAATATGTTATAGACCTAACCTTTATAAAGGTTCACATATACCCCGAAGTAAAAGAAGCAACACGTTCAGAAGATTAGCAACGGTTATGGATAGTGAGTCTTGTTGATGAGTGGTATGACAAGCGATATTATGTCATGTTACACCATACCGACTACTCGTACCCTACGGTTGAGAATGTAAATCTTGTCATCATGGAGAACCTTAAGTATTTTTACCACTATATTAATATATATCATAACGAGGTTTGTAGTGAGGTTGTGGCTAATGGGCGGTGTGAGTTTTTAACAGACTTTAGAGACGAGTATCGCTTGTTAAACAAAAAGGATAAATATGGGCATATGTTTCTGTCAAATAGTGCACCAGATTGTGAAGATGTTTAGTTTGTGGAAATGAACGTCTGGTGAGTGATAAAACATTAAAGCCGGTATTGCTTCATGTAGCGGAAAATTCTGTTTGTCCAAGGGCACAAGTGTTCGAACAAGCCTGTACACGCTTGAGCAGTTTATGGTGTGACTCGCTCCCCGCAGCGAGCCGCCCACCCGTGTACCTCACGAAACACACGAGTTCGAACAAACTCGTACACGTTTCACCAGCGTGACTCACTCCGCCCGTCGAGCCGATCCGTCCACCTGTGGCTCATAGTCATCTCAGAGCTTGAACCGTGTGGACGTGCGAATACGATGGAACTTCCTTTGAGAAGCATTCTCAACGCCTCGTACGATGTCTCCGTGACGAATTCACTGCGCGTGTTCAGCCGTGAAAACGGCACTATTTACTATGTACTTGAAACGATTTGTAGGCAAGCAAACTCTGGTTAACGTAATATTAATTATTTAAGTGTTGAGGAGGTGAATAGAGTCTTCCTGATAGTTGAGAAGTGGGGAGAGGACCGTTATAAAATACCTGCATGTGTAGGTAAAAGAAGAGAGCAGATTAGTGACGCCCCCTCATATGCCGTTGTTTGCACGTTGTGTATAAATAACGAACAGCCATGCATTGATATACGACTGATGTGGAAGAATGCATCTGATAATAACGTTCTTGTCCTTACGCGAAGCCGTTTCATCCTCGACAGAATGTTTGAAATCTTCGGATTCCGCAAGCTGAAGCCTATATTGGACGCTCGTGTTACGGAAATGGTTTATTTGGACACGGTTCTTGAATAAGCATACACCGCTCTGCTCGACAGATTTATAGAATGTAGGAATGAACAAGGCGAGAATGGTCTAGAGCTGGATGCATATTTAAAACGTTTAGATTCTTCGAAATATCCTGAACTTTGGTACAAAGCACTTGAGCGGTACAGGGCAGAGCTTGCCTACACTGTTCACCCTGAAGAGCTGTACCTCTATATAATGAATAGCTGTCGTTACGACTTGGAAGATTATTTCAATTGCCGCTATGCAGAGTGAAGAAGAGTTCACGATTAAAAAGCTCGAGACGGTAAGAAAAAACCCTCGATTGGAAAGGCGTGTTTATAAACTTGTATTTAATAACGATGTGGTTAACGACGACTTCTTTGTACGTGCTTTTGATTGTATTCTCGCCGCGTTTAAAGATAACTTGCCAATCGAATGTAAAATGGCACAAAAATAGTATTGAACGATATGAAAGCCATTTATGTCGAGTACAGGCATCCGTATAAGTTAAACGGTAAAGTGTTGCTTGGAAGGTTTTACCGTGTAGTACAAAGTAATAACGATATGAATATAGACTCGATTACGTGTGAGTTTAGCGTTTTGCGCCGTAGAACATAAAGGATGTATATTTAATTATTTAATTGTATATATATATATATATATATATATATATATATATATATATATATATATATATATATATATATATCCTGTACTAATATACAATTGATTATACGTTTCGTATATTATTGTTTTTAATTATTAAATATACCCCGTAGAACATAAAGGATGTATATTTATTTTTAAATTGTGTGTGTGTGTGTGTATATATATTTCCTGTACTAATATGCATTTGATTATACGTTTCTTATATTATTAGTTTCAACATATTTAATTATTTAATATAACTGTATATATATATATACATATATATATATATATATGTAAAGAACGACGCTCGTGTAGAAGAGCGTTCCGCACAAGATGAGGAGGGAGAAAGAACAAATGAAAAATGAGGTACCACCCGGCAATCGAACTCGCGATCATCCGATTGCCGGTCAGATATGCTAACCACTACACCATGGACCTCGATCAATCAGAAGTCGTAATTCTCCTACATACGAGCAGAAACCAATGCCCTGAGGGGGCACTTTCGCATGCCGTACATATATACATTTTAACTGCAAACAACACACAGTATAATTAATGTAAAGAACGACGCTTGTGTAGAAGAGCGTTCCGCACAAGATGAGGAGGGAGAAAGAACAAATGAAAAATGAGGTACCACCGAGAAACGAAGCAGGGATCATCCGATTGCCGGTCAGATATGCTATCCACTACACCACGGACCTCGATCAATCAGAAGTCGTAATTCTCCTACATACGAGCAGAAACCAATGCCCTGAGGGGGCACCTTCGAATGCCTACATATATATATACATTTTAACTGCAAACAACACACAGAATAATTAATGTAAAGAACGACGTTTTTTCATTTGTTCATTCTCCCTCCTCATCTTGTGCGGAACGCTCTTCTACACAAGCGTCGTTCTTTACATTAATTATACTCTCTGACTATTCTTTCAAATATTTTGGTGAAGTGGGACGTCAATGACACTGGTCTATAGTTCTTTGCTTGAGATCTATCTTCTCCTGTATATATTAGGACAATGTTTGCTCTTTTCAAGATGCTCTGTATTTCCCCAGTGTTAAGGGATCTTCTCCATATCCAGCATAGGGTGTCCCATTTTTGACCAACTTCTTTTTATCCCGGGTCCAACCTCCTAATATCATTATGCCTCTCGCTCTAAGTAAGAAAATAGCAATTATTTTCCATTTGCTGAAAATTTCGGATCCCCTAGGCCTACAAAACCAATTT
Organism: Bathynomus jamesi; assembly: GCA_023014485.1. NCBI lineage: Eukaryota > Metazoa > Arthropoda > Malacostraca > Isopoda > Cirolanidae > Bathynomus > Bathynomus jamesi. The sequence goes on along the minus strand of JAJOZX010003521.1, from coordinate 390,736 downwards.
TCCCCGTTTTATCAAAAATTGTCGATTTTCGGGTCTTTCGGTTATATATTTCTTGCATTTTATTATAACCTCATTCGATGTATATTTTTGGACAGAAAATTAAAATAGCTATCGATTGATACCTAATTTACTATGCTTTTGTACCAAAATAGAAAATTAAAAGGCAAAAATGTCTATTTTTTAACATTTTTTTCATTTAGAGAATAGGTGTTACAGTCACCTGTGAAGCATCATCCCAATGCAGCTTCGTGGCAATGGGCCTTGGAATATATTTGAGATTCACAATATCTCCAAGGTGGAAATAACTCAAGAGATTAAACATTTCATGCCAGCTCTTGAGCCCCATCGTTTTTTTCTTTAATTCAATAAACATACAATACCTTGAACAGAAAAATTACTTAGTAAAGCAAATGAATGTATGAAATAAAATGTGAATACTGATAATGATTGAAGCTATTCTTGCAGTTGAACTAAGGAATTCTTTTTAAAAGATGACAACACACTTCTTTGATATTCCACAACTTGCAGGAGTTGTTGTCTTTGTTCTTCATCTGTTGTGATGCAATTTGCGAAATCTTCAATTAATTGTACTCCACTCTCGGCTGCATCGTTGACAACCTTAACACTGTGTACAAAATTGGATATTTGAATAAAATCTCTGTCCTCTTTCCATGTTTTAACAGGTTTATTTAACCATTTTCCATTACTATGTAGCAATCAAAGAAAAACCAAGATTTTGGTCCAGCTAGGGAAGCTAGTTTGGTTGATTTATTGATCAAAGGAAATACTGGTTTGCTACTTTGGGCATACGAGCTGTTTTTATCATTTCTATGTGATCTAATAATTTCTGTAGCAATGTTTCTTTTCTTCTTCAATACGTAAAGAAAATAATGAAAATGGAATAAGCTCCTCAGTTAGGTACCAACAATGGCCTTCGAATATCTTGATTGTACGATGAACTACATTTCTGTCCACTTTGTCACCATATATGTGAAGGTCACTATATAAAGTCAAATCATTGATTGCTGCATCCAACGCTTTTGGTGCTTTGAGCCATGGTTGCATATATAAAGCAATGAATAAGCAGAACTCTTCTAAGTGTTTCACATAGTCTTCAGAATAATCCATTTGTTTGCTGAATACCAGCATTTTAGCAGAATAGAGAATAGTTGCCATACAGCGAGCATTATGAATTGCTCCCAGACGGAGCCAACGAACTCCGTTAGGTGGTATATGTCCAAGAATTTGGAGAACAGCTTCTGCGCATTCTCTATAATCATTCCTGAGAAATATGTTTCCAGTATCTGTGTCGCTTAACATCTTCAAAACTTGGGTTACTCGTTGCATCTTTGATTTCATCTGTCTATTTGTAATTTTCAAAGTTGTATAAGGTCTTGTGACGTCTAATGTCTTCCATTTATCTCGAAACTGTTTAAATAACACATTTCATGGGCCTGTGGTAGTGCCAAATATTTGAGTAAATGCAGCGCGCGCCCAAGACTCGTAAATGTGATGCCTACATGCAAGCCACATTACCTTCCTTTCTAGGAGCTCTTCTAAAATGATACAGGCTTCATGTACTCAACCTGTATTAGACGCTGTTGTATCAGAAACCAGTGCACAAATGTTTTGGTCCAAGTTCCAGTCTTTTGCAGCATTAAATGCGGCGTTTGCTTGCATTTTACTAGAGGAATCCAGAATAGTTGGTATGGCAAGAACTTTTCCTTCAGGTGCTGAAGGGATCCCTGACGTAATTATTGCTAGCTTTTCTCCCGTTTCCCCACTTTTATCGGAAACGAGCTCACCATCCCAGTGTAGAGCACAATGTTCAGGTAGTGTAAACTATTCTTTGACCATTTTGGCTGTTTCAACTCTGTTTTTTATCCCTTGTCTGTGCATCGTTGATTTTGATAGTGATATCGCTCAGGTCTTTATCGCACTGACTTGAAATAACAGCAGCAAATCCTGTTCTTTGGCGAACAGAAAGGTTTAGATGATCTGCCATATTTGAAACAATAGGATTATGTGCAATATTTTTTATTTTGCTTAAGGATTTTGATGGAGGAGGCGTATAATCCTCATCTCTAGCAGAGGAATAGGATTTGGTTCATTAGGAATTTGGTTCATAGGATTTGGTTCATTAGGAATCGCTATTTCTCCTTTAATATCTGTTTTCAAGGTCATGCTGAGTTTTCCTGTCTCTCTAGTTCCTTCTCTTTAAGTAATGTTTCACGCTCCACTCTTTTCACCTGACTCTCAAACTTGTTTTGATAGCTTTTATCTGTTGATCCTAAGCAAAGCTTTTTGGGTCCTTTTTGGTCTTTTAGAAACTCTATATGTTGCTTCTTTGTTACCGAAGTTCTTAATGGATCTTTTTTTATTATTTCTATGGCATTTTGAGAACAAATATCAAATAACTCCTTTAATTCCTTCAGGAAAGGTGGTCTCTTCTTATTAATTCTTTCTTCCTGTGTTTTGTTCTTCGAGAAGTATTCGTATTGCTTTATCAATTGTTCTACTTTTTTCTCGGATGGCGGCTTTTTGAAGTATATATTGGCATGTGATACCGGCCCAATCCCAAAATTTTTTAACTTTTCTTAGGGAGTTAGCGAGCGTTGACGAGGAAGTAGATTTAGGCGTACGCGTAACTAAAGATTTAAAGGTTAGGAACCAGTGCCTGGAGTCTTGCGCAAAAGCGAATAGGATGTTAGGCTTCATAGCGCGTAATTTCGAATTTAAGTCGAAGGATATCATATTGCCCCTTTACAAGTCCCTAGTCAGGCCTCATTTAGAATATGCAGTTCAGTTTTGGTGCCCGTACTTGCGTGAGGATATTGATAGGTTAGAAAGGGTTCAGCGTCGTGCCACGAAACTTATTCCGTCATTGCGCAACAAGCCTTATGAAGATAGGATTAAAGTGTTAGACTTGTATTCACTCGAAACTAGGAGATTAAGGGGGGAGCTTATTGAAGTTTTTAAAATCGTTAATAACATCGATAACGTGAATTTTGACAAATTGTTCACTTTCGATAATAGTAATACTCGCAATAACGGATTCAAGTTGCGTGGCAGACGTTTCATTACTAATATCGCTAAAAACTTCTTTACGTTTAAAGTAATTGATAAATGGAATAATCTTCCCGCGTCAGTCGTTCATTCTACCAGCGTTAATATGTTTAAGAACCGTCTTGACAGACATTTTAAAGGTATTAACGTTGTTTAATTTAAATAACAACAAAGTTAGTAACAGAAGCTCTGGTGGTGGTGCTCGGGGATGAGTCTGTTGACGATGAATGCCAGCTTGTGACATGCCAGCGTGTGATGCCAGCAATAAAATTATTAAAAAAAAAAAAAAAAAAAAGATTAGACTAACACGAATGTAGATGTAGCTCATAGCGTAAACTAACCCACTTTTTGTTTAACTTTACCTACTTTTTTTTTTTTCTCCTTATCCTCCTTACTTTGCATGTCTCTAACTCTTTTCTTGCATGTTTGTAGTTTGCATGGTATGACAGTGAGTTAAGACTGTGTTTGCATGGTTTGTAAGCGTTCTTATTTTACTTCTTTTCATCTTTCACCCCTCTCCTATTCTCTCCGACTATTTTTCTGACTTGTCGGCAGTGGCCGGCGGATGATGATGGTGAGACACTTTTCCTCTTTTTCTGAATGAATGTTAACTCACGAGTGATAGGTGTTGCTCCTTACTTAACCCCTTATTCTCTTCTCTTCTCTTAACCCCCTACTCTTTCCTTTCTCTCGGGCTAGCCTTAGAGTGGATCTTAGGGTCTTTGTTAGCCTTAGCTTCTGTAGATCTGTAGATATCATAATCATAAATCTGAAAATAAATAGAAGTACAGTTAGCATACACACATATATACATTGGGTTTTATATGGCTTTAGGGTCAGAAATGGAGATGAAAATGTTAAAAAATTAACATTTTTGCCTTTTAATTTTCTATTTTGGTAAAAAAGCATAGTAAATTAGGCATCAATCGATAGCTATTTTAATTTTCTATCCAAATATGTACATAGTCTGAGGTTATAATAAAATGCAAGTTTTTAACCGAAAGACCCGAAAATCGACAATTTTTGATAAAGAAAAGGGGAAAATTGGTTTTGTAGGCCTAGGGGGATCCGAAATTTTCATCAAATGCAAAATAATTGCTACTTTCTTACTTAGAGCGACAGGCATAATCATATCAGGAGGGTGGACCCGGGAAAAAAAGAAGTTGGTCAAAAATGGGACACCCTAGTGTAGCTATTTCATTTTTATAGTTTTTAATTAATAGTGCGTTCCATTTGTCCGGACCTGCAGCTGAATGTGATTTCATTTGTCCTATAGCTCTTGCTACATCTGTGGTAAAATCAAAGTTTGTTATACATTCTCCTTGCAATTTCTCTTCGAAGGATGCATCTATGTCAGGTATCGCTTTGTCACCTTTTGGGGTACTGAAGACCGATTCATACTGGGTTCTCAATGTTTCAGATATTTCTTTTAGATCGTCTATTAGTTCATTATTCCCTTTCCTTAAGGACCCGATAGTAGCGCGCGTTTTTGTTTTCCTTTTCGCATAGCTGTAGAAGTATTTTGGGTTTTCCTTTATTGTTTCTACCGCCTTTTCCTCTTCCCTGTCTGTATGGTTCTTTATCAGAGTTCGTATTTCCCTATCGATATTCTCCAGTTCTTCTTGTATTACTTTCCTGGCATTGTTGTCTCCGCAATTTGCTAACTTCGTCGCTGCTCTCTTTATTTTGCGGAATATTCTTCTCTTTTGCCTCTCTAGCCAGTTCCTCTTTCCTTTTGGCTGTGCTTTCGGAGTATATTTTTCCAAAATTCTCAACGTCTTTTCTTCCAAGGTTGTTAGCATTTCCTCAGTTGTCTTATTCTCTAAAGCCGTTCTCCCCTCTATTTGGGCCATGTGTGATCTGATTTCTTCCCAATTTATGGTCTTGGAGTTTAGGTTAAAAGCCCCAAATTTGCTTCTTTCTTCCGTATGTGTATTGTCTTTTAAAGTTACCGCCATATTTGTTGATGACTCGATTATATTGTGGTCTGAGATTCGGCATTTTTGCTTGCTTCTGGTCCTCTCTTGTGCCCCCCTTATCTTGTATAAATATATTTCTACCGCCTTTTTGTATTTTATAAATGGAAAATTAAAATCGCCTCAGAGTATTATATTAGGGGATGGAGAGTTTACAGACTTTATTAGGGTTCTGATATCATCAATGGCATCCGAAAATTTTTCATTTGGGGAGTTTGGAGGTTTATAGATGACTATCAGTACCACGTTTAGTTTCTCTATTTTCACTGCAAGGGTTTTCACGAAGCTGTTGGATTTACTTATTACCGTCTCTGCCATATGTCTCTCATGTATATAAATAGCACAGTCACCTTTCCGTCTCGTTGTTCTATCCGCTCTTAGTAAGTTGAATTCATCGATATGCAATTCTTTTTTATCGATAAAGCGTTCGCAGTTATCGTAGTTTCCTTGGCAATCTTTAAGATGTGTTTCTGTGAGAAATACGATGTCGGCCTTTGTTTCGTCCATAAAACCTTTCACGTACGAGACTTTGTTTAGAGAATTGTTCGGTTTTATTCCTTGAATATTTGCCAGGACAATGTTTATGTTCTTTGTTTTGCATTGCCCCTCGTGCATTTTAAGTAAGTTGTCCTTTGGTTTCGCGTGTTTTGTATCCTTGTGGTCCTACGAGATGGATCTTCCCGCCTACCTGTTCTGGTAGCTTCTTGCCATGAAGCGTTCCGGTTCGAGGTTCCCAGCTGTGTCAGCTGCATGTGCTGTATGAGACTTAGCAGCCGTATTGTGTCCGAGATGTTGAAAAAATTTTGTGTGCTATTGTAGCATTTTCTCCCGTACTTGCAGGTTCCATATGTTGCGTAGATCTTGCAAATGACCGGATGGTAGAATTTGCATTTTCCACCAAATTTGCAGTGACCATTATTGCAAAAGTATTTGCACATAGGAGGGTGTTCGTAAATACATTCTCCTTCCTTATATCTGCATATTCTTCACATAGTATTTACATATAGTTTCTTCCCCATTTTTACTTGTGGCCTTTGTTTTTGTTTGTTTCAGTATTTTCTTAATTGTCTACTCGTGTTTTCCTTTTGCTGCTAATGCACTTTGTTTGAAATCTTTGGATATGATTTTGTACCTCTGTTTTCTCTATTGGTACTTCTTTTATTTCTATTATTTCTTCTTTTTCTGTTTTTTTTTAGTTCGTTTTTCGCAGTTTCCTCTCGTATTTTCTCCGTTCCTTCTATTTTTTCTCTCTGTTCGCTATTGTCGTGAACACTTTTATTTGTTTATTTTCTTCATTATTTACTGTACTTTCTGCTCTCTATTGCATTTATCGCTTGCTTTCTCCGTACACTCGTTTTCACTGTACGTATAAATTCATGGTAGCCACGCCGAGACTAAGAAAGCCGTTACAACACAAAGAGGGAGGGGGGGGGGGGGTCATTAACACTCTTTTAACGCTTGTTAACACTTTATTTAATTCCGAAAATGCTTTAATTAATTTCAGGGAATGCGAGTAGGAAATTTTACTATAATATTTTACGTCGGAGAGGGGCACAAACAATTAATTTAATTTTAAGGTTACATGGCCCCAACTTTACGCTTATCGCGCTACCGAATGACTGACTCTTTTGGGGGTAGTCCGCTCTGTGGGCCTCTGTTTAGGATTGCCAACTCTTCCCATTTTAAACAATTTCAAACAAACACTTTTTCGTAATTTCACAATTATTAGTAAATGATTTATATTAAACATTATAATCTTAATTAAACAAAAATTAATATTCTTAACTAGGCATTACTACACTCGCATCACCCACTTGAAAATAAGTTTTTCACTAGGAAAACTTATTAATATCGTTTAACAAATTTAATAAATTTATTCAACAAATTTATATATTTTGCAATTTTTTTTTTTTTCTTTAACAAATTCAAAGTTGATAGACAAGAAATAATTAGAATGACAAATTCCACACATATGTTTTGTATCATATTATAAAAATCGAAAACTTTATAATTTTCACATTTGCATAAAATAATATTTCACACTAATAATTAAATTACAACCTGCAACTAATCTACACATGCCAAAAAAAAAAATAACGGAAAATTTTCTTACAGTGGCTGCACAAATCTCAAGTTCACAATCTATTCCAGCGATTCCTCATCAAAGATCGCTTTACATTTGAAACAATTATTTGTATAGTTATACAGTTACTATCAGGGCAACATAGAAAAAATAAGAAAAAGTTTATACAAAATACTGACCAAGAGCGCACATACTATTTCACGAAAAACGCAACAAATATGGGCAATAATCGCACCCTTTCACTTATCATTTCATTACATAATAATCAGTACATTACTTTGCTGAACGTTGTTTAGATCACAATCCGCAAGTTCACAACGGACTTCTTCAATTTTCAATCGCAGCTCTCCTGCTCACTTCGCTAGAATGCAAGGGATTGCATTAATCAACATGCAACAGGGCAGCACGCTATAATGGTTCCGCTCTCTCTCCAAATGGCGAAAAAAACAACAAGAGAGACGTCCAATTCTAAAAGGATCAGGGGGGAGATATACTGAAAGCGGGACCACGCGCCGGAATTGGACGGAATTTGCAATTCTAGAAGTCGATGAAGAAACTCGCCTTGTCTCATCTCCACTTTTGTCGGTGAACGCTGCTCTTCCTACGTCCAGCTGAAAGACTCTTCTACTGGCAACAATCAAACGATCACCTCGCACCTTATAAAGTGTTTTGAACGCATAATTAGAGGCGAAACTACCTACTACCTACAAGAAAAAGACACAACCCAAATCAACATGGCTTCAGGGCGGGAAGATCATGCCTGTCACAGCTACTAGACCAACAGGAGAAAATATTAGAAACATTGTGTCGAGGACTAAACATTGATGTAATATATACGGACTTTGCTAAAGCCATCGATAAATGTGACCATGGAATCATACCACACAAACTTAAGAATACAAGAATTACTGGAAAGTTAGGAAGGTGGATATTTAATTTCTTGACGCAAAGAACGCAAAGAGTGGTGGTAAACGGAGTTAAGTCGGAAGTCTCGGAAGTCGTGAGCTCTGTCCCACAAGGGACAGTATTAGCTCCCTTGCTGTTCATAATAATGATTGCAGATATTGATGCAGATATTAAGGACAGTATTGTATCATGCTTCGCAGATGAC
>JAJOZX010003521.1:230000-377500 GCA_023014485.1 Bathynomus jamesi | reverse complement strand
CAGAGAACAGCGAAAATATCACAAGCGCCTCTGTCAGATACCATGTATGCCTTTCGATTACTAAGAGAACCATTTCCGCAACTTCAAGGTGTATCTTCCTCATCTTGCAAACATCATGGAAGAAAGTCAGTCATTGATTGGAACATCTGCTCTATTAGATACTTGCAGCCAATATTTTGAGTACGGGCAGGCAACAAAGGTACAGAATACCGCCAATTTTAACATAAAGGTCTCTGAATACATTATTTGCTCACTCCAGGCCAGCATCTTGGGGGCATATATGGTGTGTGCCATGAATCTGGCATGATGGTACGCTCCTGGACGGCGCCATCGGCTTCCCCTTGGCGGAGTGTGACAGAGGATCATAAGGATTACTTCCGCTGATTCACGGTGGTCCTCACGCAGAAAAGCATTGGTTTTTGAGGGCTTTTCCAGAGCTTCGTGAAGAGCCTGCATGGTTTCCTCCCATTTTTCTAGAAGAAAGGGTGTATCAATGTTGAGTGTGCTAATGGACTACGTCCTGTCTATCTGAGACCAACTCTGCTGAAAATCTTTGAAATCTAGGTTGTCCTTTGACTTTTTACAACTGACCACCAAGTTCCAAGCTGCCACCAACATTAGTTCAATGATACGATGTCGACATGCCAACCACAGTAGTTTCTTTTCCATATGCATCTCCATTGCAGCAGCGGCTCCATTGTGGATGCCAGTGTTACTGGCAGATGTGTCAAACACCATGGCCACTACTTGCTCTGTTAAACCCCACCCATCGTTGGATAGTGTATCTATGAGTTTTTCTGACATGACTGCACCCTTTTCACTTACCAACTTAGTTGTCGCTACGCAGGTGGGGTGTCCTGAGACTAAAATGGCAAGTCTGTCCGACGTCCCACCACTCAAATCTCCCATCATCATTTCATCCCAATGAACAGCCAGAGGAACTCCTTCATCTTCCTTTTTAAATACCTCTCTTATTATTGCTGCTTTAGTTTTCCACCCCTTGAGGCGATTTCAACGAGTAGTTTCGATGCTAAGAGTCACATCGTCTGTTGTGGCGCCACCCGCTTTCAACAAGGCAGCTGTGAAGGTTGTTACAGTTTTTGACATCTTCAAACGAGATGAAGCCTACTGCATTGTTGGCTCACTGATGAAATTCCGTGCAAGGGTTATCGTCACTGTTTTTGGCGAAATGACCGTGGACCGACAAAGGCGTCATCAGTAATACACTCATCCTCATGATCTTCGTTTAATCCTTCCAGTGATTGGCCATTTATTTCTTCGCTCGTGACTTTCTAAATTCTACGCTTTCCATTCTCTTTTTTTTACTTCCAGCATCCTCTTTTCCTTTCTTTTGAATCTTTCTACAAACACCTTGTCCCTTGATCCCATTCCTCCAATTTTTTTGCATTGTTTTAAAGCCAGAAGTCAAGTGATGTCCTCTGAAGCCTCCTCATTTGTGCGAGAAGACCGAATCTTATCCTCAAAGTCTGGTGGTGAGATGGCAAAGTGATCTCTCAGACGCTGTTGAAAAGCCTCACGATCTCGAGCTGCTGCAGGATATGATGCCGACTTATTCTTTTACAAGCATTGCCATTCATCACGGAGTTTCAACAGTTGGGTCCTGAAAACGTAAAGATCAGGTCTCTTGAAATATGGAACGTCATATACAAAAGTTGCAAAATTATTATTTTTCATTATATGACTCAAAAAGTATGAGATATGTACTAACCTGCAGATGAATGGTGACTTCATGAGAATATTTCCCAGATTCCAAAATTCCTCCACTACACGTAGAATTGTGTAGCCACAGTTCCAAGAAAACTTCCCCTTGCTGCATGCTTATCCAAATGCTTCATGTATGAATTAAGTTCATAGAGTTGTTTCTTGATGTGAGAAAATGCCTGTAAACTTCATCGGTAGTTCGGAGAGATGAACCAGAAATACTTTCAAGAGCATGCCCAACAAGCCATATATCGGCGTCTTTCCTCAATGCAATTTGTTTTTTAGGTACTTTTGGAGGTCGCCTTTCCTCTTCATTCAAAGATAAGAGGATCTTCCCGGCTCTTGTTGTGATGATGTAATTGGGTGTATTCTTTATTTATAATCATCACTGATAACATAATAATTATCTGTAAGAACAATAAATACAGATTAATGAACTTCGTCACAAATTGTCCCAAAAATGCAAAAAATGGAAAACTTTAGGCTCAAACAGGAACATTCAAATATTCATATATTTGGCTGAAATTTTACTATCAAACTGTTATAGCCAAATCTAACACAATATAGGGAGTGAGTTGTTCACTTTTCAAAAAAAGTTGTATTATGGGTCACCCTAATATATACGAGTATATGGTGTGATTCAAAAAATGTTAATACTTAAATGGGGTTTTTATTTTTTATTTCCAATTTATTTGTAAACACTCTTTGTGATGCAGACAGTGCTTCATATAGTCTCTACTTGCTGTCCACGGATATCTATGCATGTATGAAAGCAGTCACACGTTGCTTCCAGAGCCCTAAAGCACATCTCTGGTGGTAGTGATTGGATGATATCTCTAATTCTTTTCCATATAAGTGTTAACATTTTTTGAATCACCCGGTGTATATATATATATACATATATATATATATATATATAATGCACAGAATTCAATTTCTTCTTTTTAATTTTAAATACTGTAAATTTCTGTTAACTTTCAAACAAGGAAGATTGAAGCCATGATAAAAAATAAATCTTTTTCCTTAAAATAGGGCAATAAAAATTGGTTAAGGCGCTGGATGCTGATCAGAGGATCGTGAGATCGTGTCCGTGTGAGGCAGAAAACCTTTTAAATATTTGATATTTAAACTGAAGAAGTTAATGCTTGTTTATACATTGAAGTGAAGTAAATCTAGTACACGAAGGCTAGAATACATTCAAAGAATAAAGTAGCTGTTTTTGTGAAAAATTTTCATTCTTACAATCCATATTCGTTGAACTTGTGTTAATTTCAATGAATGTTCGAATATATATATATATATATATATATATATATATATATATATATATATATATATATATATATATATATTTCATTTTGAAATATTGATTACAAGGCAAAATTCCGCTGTTCATCTTTCCACACAAAATTGTTTGATAAATAAATGGGTAGATTGGGTGGTCTAGTGATAATGACGCTGTGTGCTGATCGAGCGGTCGTGAGATCGAGTCCGAGAGAGGGCTTTGTAAATTTTGACCGCCCGTGGTAGGGGGTGGTTCGGATTCCATGTTAAACTGCAGGTCTAAAGTGGAGTGACAAGCTTGCTCTTCGTCAGAATAAACAATTCGGGCGGAGCCATAATCCAAGGTAACCAAGCTAATACAGATATGCGTTTTCAAATATAATATTGCTTTGAGCCAAATATATTTAATCTACAAACAATAATAATAATATTCCAGAATTAACTTATTTTCTTGCGGTGGGGCCGGGTGTAATGATTTGTAGGAAATTTAATAAAAGGCACCAAGAGAAATGTTTGTAATGAACTGTCTTAATTAAACATAGTATTATGAATTTTATAACAATATTATTGATTTGAATTCTTTATATATTATATATATATATATATATATATATATATATATATATATATATAATATTTAGGAGAAATCCAATGACAAGGAGAAATGTAAATGCAATGAAAAGTCTTCTTTAATGCGCAACGTTTCGAGCAATACGCTCATCTTCAGGCTGTTTAATAACAATGTGAAATTAAAATCAATATTGAATGAAAAACAAGACAGAAAATTTCTATAACCTATTCATAAAGGCAAATTTTACAAGACTGAGAAAAGAGGGTTAAATTCTAAGTTATACAGATTTACATATAAAAATTAAGAAGCTATTTTTAAATACATATAGTAAATGTGAAATTAATACACTGGAAAAATTAACAATAGTACACTGGAATAATGAAACTAACTAACCTTTCACTGCAATTTCCGAGGCTAACTGATTTAAGCAGAGGCAATACGGGAAAATAAGAGATGGCGAGGGCGATTGGGGAAGGGGGGATTATAAGGAATTGGGGAAGGAGGAGAGATTATAGCAAATTTAGGGGGACAGCTGATGAGTCAACATTTAGATTAGGGGACAATGTTTTAATGAAAAGCGATTCCAAAATTCTTAGTGAGTTGGGACAAGTATTACAACCAAGAATTTTAAAATTGTCTAAAGTGACATCAGTTTTACATTGTATACTGTGTTCCCGAATCCTCGAAACTTCCTTAGTTTTTAAAATTTTACCTGTTCGGCCACTTATTCCCATATGCGAATAAAATCTAGCCCTGAGAGAGCGAACAGTGCTGCCGATGTAATTCCCAAGGAGACACCTAGGGCAGGTAAATAAATATACAACACCGCTACGCAACGAGTCAGGGGTTCGATCCTTCGCTGAGAAAAAGCTACCTAAAGACGTTTTATTAATAAATATGATGCGGAAATCAGTATGATAAAAAAATTTCCTTAACAACTTTGTAAATTTAAGCTTAAATTCCTTATTCAAAGGACCCATTTCAGGTACCAAGAAATATTTTATATCCTTCGGCACTGTAATACATGGAAGTTGAGGGCTATAAACATTATTTAAGAAGGATCTAATTAGTTTATCAATCGTCCCTGGAATATTTATTAAATAATGAAATTAATTATAAAATCAAAATTTCAGATTCGCATAACAAGTCTCTTGGGCATTATATAACTACTCTTAAAAATACCTTGTCGTTGTTGGACTATTTATTAATAATTTCTCTTGTACAACGTGAACTAGAAAAATTTCACTCTACCATCTTGGAAACACATGAACGTAAGTTAAAGGCTTTGGGAATGAATTCACCAAATTTTTTCAATTCAGATAAGGTAATTTCGAATCTTTCTAGTTACACACTCTCCCCTCGGGAAAAGTTTTTACTGTCACTTGGTTTGCAATTTAAGCTTCCGTTGTTTCAAATATATAAGCCTTCGTTTTTTCTTTACTTTGAAAATTTTTTCAATGGCTTGAAAAATGTTCCCCATGTGGGTGAATTCAATAATTTCAAATGTCAGTTCTCAAATTTAACTCAAGAATTTTTTCATAAACTTAGAAATCTTAAATTTCAATCTTTCATATTTAGGAAGAGTGATTTGCAGTGTATTAAGAATTTGGCAAAGAACCAGGAGATTGTTGTGACTAGACCAGACAAGGGTAACGGAGTGGTTATTTTGAATAAATCGGACTACATAAACAAAACTAATGAAATCCTAAGTGATCTTACCGAATTCAAACAAATTCTAGAACCTGTCAATAAAGTCATTGTAAGGTTAGAAGATCAGGTTAATAGATTTCTGTCACGACTAAAGTCTTTAAAGATAATAAAAAATGATACTTACTCTCAGTTGTTCGCATCTGGTGCTAATCTTGCTCAATTATACTGTCTGCCCAAAATCCATAAAGCTGGAACACCTCTCCGTCCTATTTTAGCTTCGTATAACTTACCCACCTTTCAATTGGCAAAATTTGTTGTTCGTCTCCTGTCACCCTTTGCGAAAAATGCTTACACCATAAATAACTCGTTTGAATTCCAAAAAGACTTCCTTGGTGAAAATTTCGATTCAAAAAAGTTTTTTGTCAGTTTTGATGTAAAGTCGCTTTTCACAAATGTACCTGTATCTGAAACTATTGCCATTATTTTAGATAGGGTTTTTAGCTCAGTTGATAATTTTCATGGTTTTTCATTGTCTCATTTTAAGGAACTTTTAGAATTGGCCTTCAAACAATGTTATTTCACTTTCAACAATAAGGTTTACCAACAAATTGATGGAGTAGGGATGGGATCACCTGTCGGACCGTTAGCAGCTGATTTTTTTATGACTCATTTAGAAAGTGTAATTTTTAGACAATCTCCCACTCATCTCAAGCCAATTTTCTATCGACGCTTCGTTGATGATTCGATAGCAGTCTTTGATAATGCGGTACAAGCGCAACAATTCTTTAACTTCCTAAATTCTTTGCACCCCAATATAACGTATACAATGGAAACTGAGCAAAATGGCTCCCTCCCCTTCTTAGATCTTTTAATTTCGAAAAACGGTGATTCTATTACTACATCAGTTTATAGGAAACCCACTTTCACTGGTTTGGGCATGAATTTTTTTAGTTTTACTGATTTCAACTATAAGATGTCTTGTATTAAAACTCTCCTGTTCAGAGGATATAATTTGACCTCTAGTTTTACCTTACTTAATGATGAATTTAATAATCTAAGATCATACTTTACTAATAATAGTTTTCCTGTTCAATATGTAGACAAACTAATTAGATCCTTCTTAAATAATGTTTATAGCCCTCAACTTCCATGTATTACAGTGCCGAAGGATATAAAATATTTCTTGGTACCTGAAATGGGTCTTTGAATAAGGAATTTAAGCTTAAATTTACAAAGTTGTTAAGGAAATTTTTTTATCATACTGATTTCCGCATCATATTTATTAATGAAACGTCTTTAGGTAGCTTTTTCTCAGCGAAGGATCGAACCCCTGACTCGTTGCGTAGCGGTGTTGTATATTTATTTACCTGCCCTAGGTGTCTCCTTGGGAATTACATCGGCAGCACTGTTCGCTCTCTCAGGGCTAGATTTTATTCGCATATGGGAATAAGGGCCGAACAGGTAAAATTTTAAAAACTAAGGAAGTTTCGAGGATTCGGGAACACAGTATACAATGTAAAACTGATGTCACTTTAGACAATTTTAAAATTCTTGGTTGTAATACTTGTCCCAACTCACTAAGAATTTTGGAATCGCTTTTCATTAAAACATTGTCCCCTAATCTAAATGTTGACTCATCAGCTGTCCCCCTAAATTTGCTATAATCTCTCCTCCTTCCCCAATTCCTTATAATCCCCCCTTCCCCAATCGCCCTCGCCATCTCTTATTTTCCCGTATTGCCTCTGCTTAAATCAGTTAGCCTCGGAAATTGCAGTGAAAGGTTAGTTAGTTTCATTATTCCAGTGTACTATTGTTAATTTTTCCAGTGTATTAATTTCACATTTACTATATGTATTTAAAAATAGCTTCTTAATTTTTATATGTAAATCTGTATAACTTAGAATTTAACCCTCTTTTCTCAGTCTTGTAAAATTTGCCTTTATGAATAGGTTATAGAAATTTTCTGTCTTGTTTTTCATTCAATATTGATTTTAATTTCACATTGTTATTAAACAGCCTGAAGATGAGCGTATTGCTCGAAACGTTGCGCATTAAAGAAGACTTTTCATGGCATTTACATTTCTCCTTGTCATTGGATTTCTCCTAAATATTAAATTGAAGCTCTGTAGAAGCAACCCGCATGATTATATATATATATATATATATATATATATATATATATATATATATATATATATATATATATATATATGTATATATATATGTATATATATATATATATATAGATATATATATATATATATATATATATATATATATATATATAAGGGAATGGTTGAGAATATTCTAGAATGTGCATTTATCTTTTTAAAAATAATCAATATCAGTGCGGAAATGTATAAAGTTGACAATATCCTGTTAAAATACCTTTTCCCTTTAATCAACTCTTGTTAATCATGTGCTAATCTTTTTATTTTTCTGTCCCGTTGTACATATGTATATATTTTCGTCATCTCACCCTCTCCCTTCATTCCCTGACGGGGTGTACTTCTGAACTTGGAATACTTGGAATCATTTTTCTTTTTCCCTGTGGGTTTGCATTATTCGTTCATTTCACGTATTTAATTGTGAAATTCATTTTATATATATATATATATATATATATATACAGTATATATCCATCAAGGTAACCAACGATATGTACACCTTTGGTTAGCTTCCGCCCGAATTGTTCATTCTGAGGAAGGTCAAGCCTTTCACTCCACCTTAGACCTACAGTTTAATGTGGAATCCGAACCACGCCCCACCAGCAGCCTAGCGTCTTAACCACTAGGCCACCCAGGGTACCCATTTATCTACCAACCACTTTCTTTATTGTGTGGAAGGATGAACAGCTGGGTTTTGCTGCGCGCCGACTGCCGTCACCGGGTCTGGATCCCGGGCCGATGGATTCGTAGTCAGCGACGCTAACCACTACACCACCGACGTGTGTATATATATATATATATATATATATATATATATATGTATAAGAAAATTATTTCACGAAAGTAACACGTGAATAATATTTATGGTGAAAATAACCATGACGGAAAAAGAAAAAACGAAATAGTGCACGAAATAGTGCTTCGTTTTACGACATCCTCAGGAACACTGAAATTAATAAGATTGAGACTACATATACGTAGATCAAAAAGAAAAAATATATAATGATTTGATTGGTGCAGAAAAATATTGTGGGAGGAGCATACAATTTACGTGGAAAAGAAAGCAGAGTTTTTGAGCCTTGCCTTCTTATCTAAATCTGTTCTGAATGAATTCAAAACAAGATCAAGCTATAAAAGACCTTGCTTAAGCTTGAAATTGTTTGTAAGTTGAATAATGGCAGACTCAAGAATATTTCTATTAACAATGTTGCTTCAGTGAAACAAAATTGAAGCATTATTCCAATCAATACAGTACAATGGGACAACTCTGACAAGTGGACAAAAAGGGCAGTGGACGACTGTCCCGTTCCAACGGAACATTTTTGTTGTTTTACCGCGTGTTCAAATGCCCGATGCAAAGCGACGATCCAAAAAACGCCTTTCGATTTGGTGTCTTTTTTTATTGTTAAAAAACTTTTTCCTTTACAGATCTATTATATTCTTACTTGTTTTGAAAAACAGTGTAATCTCCCACAGTCTTTGGTTAACATAATTAAAGGCCTTGTCTATAGTGCTGCGAATAGCACTTACGAAGAAAACTTTCCTAAACGTTTTCGCAATAGCCTCTTACAGTTAAAAACAAATGTCGATCTCTATATTTCTAAAGCAGACAAATACAACACCATAGTTATTATAGACAAAACTGAATAGATTAGAAAAATGAACGATCTTCTCCAGGACCCAGCCACATACAGAAAGCTTAGGAACAACTCGTAGAATGACGTCATCAAAATATTCAATAGTGGCAGTTTGAAATGAATTGAATTGAAAAACCTTTATTAATCATAAGCTAAATACATTGGTCTTACAATTTACAATGGCATAAATAATTGTCACTTCGGTGCTGCTGATTGGGAGGCCCTTAGGCAGTACTTCTCTGATTTCTCATGGAATGATTACTGCTTCCGTGCCCGGGGCCCTTCCGAGTATGCTGAGCACATCAGGGAGGTGTTTCTCTTGGGTATGGAGGCGTACATTCCATATTCTATTCCTACTACTGATACCAAAAAAGTTGGTTTCACTTTACTTGTTATAATGCTATCCGCAACAGAGAGGAGTCTTTCAGAAGGGACCGTCGCTATCCAACTCTTGACTCTCACTCAGCTTATATTTCTGTCCGGAATTGTGCAAAATCCGTTCTTCGACTAGCCAAAAATTCCTTCATCCACCAAAAATGTGAAAATTTAGCCAATTCTAATTCTTCTCGCGCTTTCTGGCTTCTAGCTAAGAACCTCTTCAACAACTTTACTTCCTCTTCTTTCCCTCCTCTTTTCCATTCCGACGGCTCAGTTCCCGTCTCTTCTCCTGAAAAAGTTGAACTCTTCTCTCAAATTTTCGCTTACAATTCAACTCTGTATGATTCCGGTGCTGTTCCTCCATCTTCTCCTCCCTCTCACTTTATGTCTGAAATTAGAATTTCTTCTAAATATGTTTTTTCTGCACTATCTCCTTTGAACTATAGGAAGGCATACGGTCCTAATGGTATTCCTCCTGTTGTTCTTAAGAACTGTGCTTCTGTGCTGACGCCCTGCCTAGACAAACTCTTTTGTCTTTGTCTCTCATCTGGTACTTTTCCTTCCTTTTGGAAGTTCGCTTTCATTCAGCGTGTCCCAAAGAAGGGTGACCGCTCTCAACCCTCGAACTTTCGTCCAAATGCTTTGATTTCTTGCCTTTCCAAGGTTTTTAATCTCTCCTTAATAGGAAGATTCTTAAACACCTCTCTTCTCACAATCTTCTTTCAGATTGTCAGTATGGGTTTTGCAAGGGACGCTCTACTGACGATCTTATTGCATATCTCTCTGACTCTTGGTCATCCTCCTTTCGGGATTTCGGTGAAACTTTTGGTATTCCGCTAGACATATCAAAAGCTTTTGATAGAATCTGGTACAAACCTTTAATTTCCAAACTGCCGTCCTTCTGTTTCTATCCTTCCATCTGTGCCTTCATCCCTAATTTCCTTTCTGGCCGATTCATACATGCAGTTGTAGATGGCCACGGTTATTCTCCTAAAGGTATTAACAGTGGCGTTCCTCAGGGTTCTGTCCTGTCATCCACTATTTCCCTTTAATTTATTAATGATCTTTTAATTCGCACTTCCTATCCTATTCACTCCTATGCCGATGATTCCACTGTTCACCTCTCCACCCGCTTCCCAAAGCGTCCCTCACAGCAGTCACTTCATGATTCTCGTAGGACGGCTATGGGACACCTAACCTCTGATCTTTCTGCTATATCTGAAAGATCAGAAATACAGGGGGTTAATTAGGTCCCTGAATGCGAGGTCAGATAGATCTTTAGTTCTAGGTATTACCCCTAGGCACGGGTTGGGTCTTAGGATTACGTCAAAAACAATATTTTTGAATAATAAATTAGAAGAGATTTGTGCTGAGGAAAATGTACCCTTCGTAAAGCTGTGGTCCGAATTCAGTGATCCTAGCCTTTTTATAAAAGATGGGGTGCATTTTAATGAAATAGGTAATGCTAGGCTAGGTAGGTTAATAGACGAAAACGTGCGAAAGCAGTATAGGTCGAAGCCTTCTTTAAACGTTGTGGGTCCGGGGAACGCGAGCCCGACGTGAAAAATAGTTTAAAACGCCGGCCCGTGGTAAAAAATAACTAAAACGTCTTTTATTGTAACGCGCGTAGTATCAGAAATAAATTAAACGAATTTAAGGCGATAATTTATTCCGGCAACTACGATATAGTTGCTATCACTGAAACGTGGTTAAATATCGTGACTCGGGACTTGTTGGGTGAACTTGCTATACCCGGTTTTAAACTCTTTACTAATGATAGGTTACATAGGTTTGGTGGCGGCGTTTTGCTGACATTCGTAATTCCCTTAGGGCTATCGAGGTTAAGATAGATTTTCCGGCAGCAATTAATGCGATATGTGTTGAAGTTAGGGCGCGTAGTATTAGTTTTAATTTTGTTGTTGTTTATAGACCTCCTGTTCAACCCTTCGACACCGATACTAGATTTTACTCACTTCTTGGTAACTTTATTGGCAATCGGAATAGTATAATTGTCGGAGACTTTAATTGCCCTAATGTTAATTACGAGAATTTTACTGGTAATGAGGAGGGTTTGAGATTGATTGAGTTCATGGAGGATAATTTTTTACGACAGATAGTTACTGAACCAACGCGCGGTGACAATATTTTAGATTTGGTGATGACGAACGGCGAAAATATAGTCGATAGTTTAGAAGTAGGCAAAAGTTTAGGATGTAGTGATCATCAAATTCTTAGGTTTAAGTTATTGATAGAAAACACTAAGGATAGTAACGTAATAGAAGTCCCTGATTTTCGTAGGGCTAATTTTGATAGTTTTGCGGATAGGATGAGAGTAGTTGACTGGGATAACTTATTTATGAGTAATGGCACAAATTTGCATTGGGAGGCGTTTAAAGAAAGTTTTATGAATATTGAAAGGGAGTTTATTCCTCATAGGCCCAAGCTCGCTAGAAATCATGGTAGGCCCAAGTGGTGGACTAGGGAAATAGGCGAGTTCATAAACAAGCGTAACAGAGCGTATAGACTTAATAAGCGCAATGGCAATGGCACGGCAGCTAACTTTAATAGATATATCGAGCTTAGACGTCAGGTTAAAAGATCAGTTAGGAATGCTAAGCGTAATTTAGAGATACTTATAGCTGCGGATATAAACATAATCCAAAAAAGTTTTTTGAATACGTCAATAATCGTAAGCCGATAAAAGATAAAATAGGCCCTCGAGTGGATGTTAACGGCGCTTTGGCTTCTGACGCTCTGGCGATGGCGGGTATTTTCAATAACTTTTTTGCGACAGTTTTTACCGTAGAAGACGTAAATACTATCCCCGACGTGGACGATATCGTTCCATTTAGTAGCGAGACTATTTTGGATGAAACAACTGTTTACGAGGGTGAGATTGCGCATTATATCGATAGGCTAAAAGTTAGCAAGGCTCCAGGCCCTGACGCTTTTCATCCCAGACATTTAAAAGATTTGAAAGACGTTATCGTAGGCCCCTTAACGAAGATTTTTAATCAGTCACTCGAAACGGGGATTATTCCTGAAGACTTCAAATTAGCTAACGTTACGCCCATTTTTAAAAAAAGGCGAGCGCACGGTACCTAGTAATTATAGGCCCATTAGCTTAACGTCAATTGGAGGTAAACTTTTGGAATCCGTAGTTAAGGATCGTATCATCGATCACTTAGAAAGTAGAGATTTGATTAATAGTAGTCAGCATGGGTTTCGACGCCATAGATCTTGTTTAACTAATTTGTTAGAATTTTATAACGAAATAGTGCGCAAATACGATAGGCATAGAGCGGCTGACGTTATTTATTTAGATTTTAAAAAGGCGTTCGATACAGTTCCGCATAGAAGATTAATTGCGAAGGTTAAAGCGCACGGTATACGCGCTCAGGTAGCTAACTGGTTTGAGGAATGGCTTCGTGCTAGGAGACAGAGGGTCGTTGTTAATGGTAGTGAATCGGGGTGGTTGGATGTAGGTAGCGGTGTCCCACAGGGTTCAGTGTTAGGTCCATTGCTATTCGTAATTTACATTAACGACATAGATGTAGGATTGACTAGTAACGTGTCAAAATTCGCGGACGATACTAAAATAAGCGGTGAGGTTGTTAACGAGGACGATAGAAATAGGCTCCAAGACGATGTAATTAGGATTATGGAGTGGACGGATAAGTGGCAGATGCAATTTAACGTAGACAAATGTAAAGTTTGCATGTAGGTTCTCGTAACAATAATTACACGTACACGATGGATGATAGAGAGTTAGCGAGCGTTGACGAGGAAGTAGATTTAGGCGTAGGCATATCTAAGGATTTAAAAGTTAGGAACCAGTGCCTGAAGTCTTGCGCAAAAGCTAATAGGATGTTAGGCTTCATAGCGGGTAATTTCGAATTTAAATCGAAGGATATTATATTGCCCCTTTACAAGTCCCTAGTCAGGCCTCATTTAGAATATGCCGTTCAGTTTTGGTGCCAGTATTTGCGTGAGGATATTGATAGGTTAGAAAGGGTTCAGAGTCGTGCCACGAAACTAATTCCGTCATTGCGCAACAAGCCTTATGAAAATAAGATTAAAGAGTTAGACTTGCATTCACTGAAACTAGGAGATTAAGGGGGGAGCTTATTGAAGTTTTCAAAATCGTTAATAACATCGATAACGTAAATTTTGAGAAACTGTTCACTTTCGATAATAGCAATACTCGTAATAACGGATTTAAGTTGCGTGGCAGACGATTCATTACTAATATCGCTAAAAACTTCTTTACGTTTAAAGTAATTGATAAATGGAATAATCTTCCCGCGCCCGTCGTGGACTCTACCAGCGTTAATATGTGTAAGAACCGTCTAGATAGGCATTTTAAAAATATTAACGTTGTTTAAAATAAAAAAAAAACAATTAGCAACAGGAGCTCTGGTGGTGGTGGTCGAGGATAAGTCGGTTGACGACGATAATGCCAGCTTGTGACATGCCAGCGTGTGAGATGCCAGCAAAAAATTAATAAATAAAAAAAATTAGAATAACACGAACGTAGATGTAGCTTGTAGCGTAAACTAACCCACTTTTTGTTTAACTTTACCTACTTTTTTCTTTTTCTTATCCTCCCCTTACTTGCATGTCTGTAACTCTCTTTACTTGCATATCTGTAGTTTGCATGGTATGACTGTGAGTTAAGACTGTGTTTGCATGGTTTGTAAGTGTTCTTACTTTATTTCTTTTCATCTTTCACCCCTTTCCTATTCTCTCCGACTATTTTTCTGACTTTTCGGCAGTGGCCGGCGGATGATGATGGTGAGTCTTTTTTCTCTTTTTCTGAATGAATGTTAACCCATGAGTGATAGGTGTTGCTATTTACTTAACCCTTTATTCTCTTCTCTTAACACCCTACTCTTTCCTTTCTCTCGGGCTAACCTTAGAGTGGATCTTATGGTCTTTGTTAGCCTTAGCTTCTGTAGATCTGTAGATCTGATTACGGGAGAGAAAACCTTGTGGTTTTCAATAGTTCTCAGTTCCTTAATCTGTCTATTCATCACAATCTTCCACACGACTATCCCCCTTACCTTCAACAACACACAACTCAGTCCTCCCTCTTCTCTTAACATTCTTGGTGTTTCCTTTTCTCGTGATCTTTCCTGGAAAGTTCAGATATACTTTTTTTCTAAAAAGCTTCTTAGAGGTTAGGAGTGCTGTGCCACCTCCGCGGTTTTTTCACCCCCAACTCAGTTACTGTTTCTGTACAGGGGTCTTGTTAGCCCGTGTATGGAGTATGCTTCTTAAGTGTGGGGTGGCTCAACCCACACAGCCGTACTTGACCGGGTAGAATAAAAAACTTTTCGTCTCATCAATTCCCCGCCTCTTACTGATTGTCTTCAATCTGTTTCCTTTCGCCGCAGTGTTGCTTAGTAGTATGGCCGCAAAATGGTAGCGTGCAGAGCAATTGCAATATTGATCAAATGTTGCAAGGTGCAAACTCCCCCTTCCTCCCAGTGCCAACTACCCCCGGTGCCAAGCCCCAAGGTCCCCCAAAAAATGGGTAATTCCCCCAGCAGACGCATAATGAGAGATCTTCACAGCATCACTTGGCTAAGAACTCGAAATCCGCCAGTTGGCGTAGAAGCCAGCTGGCTTAAGCAACCACTTGGCTTAATCTGGGTTAGAAAGCGTAAATGACAGGTGTATATGACGCGTTCGGTGGAGAAGGGGCGAACGCAACATTTTCGAATTATGCCACAAAATGCAGTTAAAGTTTGTAAACTTTAAACCTTTGTATTTTTCCGGTTTATTGAATTGTTGTATGAATTTGAACACATATTTGAGTAAAATATTGTTGTGTAATATGTCGATATAATAAAACGCCAAGAAATTTGACAATATTATTTATTGATAGCTTCTGATGTTAACTGGTGTAATCCATTGTTTGGTCCTCTTCGTCGAATGTTGTATTACCTGCTTCAACTGTTTCGGTTTCTTCCAGTTCCTTTAACAATCTTGTATAATAGTTCACTGCAGTTGCAGGCATTAGGTCTGATAATTCTTTGAGATCTTTTATTTTTTCCTTAGTTATTGGCAGCAATTGGGAATACTTTGGTTGCAGTGTCTGCTGGGCTAGATTGAATAAACTGACACTGTAGGATTTTTTCCCTTTCTGCAGTCTGACGGGATGGCTATTATCTGGGGTTGTGCGGTATGCAGTAGATATTACGTAGCCTTCTTTGTGTTGAAAGTCAAATATTAACTTTCTTGCATCTGTAAATTCAGTAGTTGTTGATTTCCTAATGACAATGCACGTTTTTAGGACGTCAAAATCGAGAAAATCAGCCTGTTTCATTTCTACAACTAGGAAGCGCTGCGAAACGGCTGTAGTTATGGCCGTAACATAATCGTTTTTGGTGTAAATAATATTGCTGTAATTATTTTTTATATTTTGTTCAATTTGGCCAAATTGAGCCACAGGGCATTGTCGAGTGACCAGAAAAGTAGATAGATGTGTTCAATGTGAAGCAATGATGCGGAGTGAATTTCTCTGAGATACATTAAAACCTAAATTTTACCGTGAAAGAGTGCAGACTAACATCTAATTTTTTGCATAGGTAAAGCAAAGGTTTTAAAGGATAATTATACGACAAAAAACTCATTTTTCGAATTTTGTGGCGTTCGCCCCTTCTCCACCGAACGCGTCATATATATGTATATATAACTTTTCAGTTGCTAGATTGCGTTATTTATTCGGAGGTATTCTTGACAGTTGGCTTAAAAATTCGTCAATCGGCTTAGAAAGCGTAACCAGCCATCTAGTACAATGCATTATATATATAATATATATATATATATATATATATATATATATATATTTACTGAAGGTGCATTGTTTATATATATTCCCATCTCCCAAGTTATTCCTTAATTAATATCGTTTATATGTACAACCAAAGGAATTAAATAAAACACCATTACATCATTCTGTTTATTTAGACGAATTATTGGAATTAATTTCATGAAATATATAGAAAATAAATATAGAATAAAAAATACACATATTAAACGATATATACATATACACAATAAAAATAATAATAGTATGAGAAATGCATAAGTTAAACGAAGAATATATATATATATATATACAATCAAAAAATTATAATATAAGAAAAACAAAGTTTAAACGAGGAATATATATATACATATATATATATAATATATATATATATATATATATATATATATATATATAATAAAATATATATATAAAATATATATATAAATATATATATATATATAAATATAAATATATTTAAATATATATAATATACATGAATATAAATATATATGTATATATATATATATAAATAATATATATATATATATACACTGTGTGTGTATATATGTATTAGGCCGGGTCGAAATTTTATATTAAAAAGGAACATATTGTGAGGGGTTTGAATGGAACATAGGAACCCCCTCATAAATTATTTTCGCTGTTTAAAGCCTCTTACCCCTGGCACAATTTTTCACTTTTTGACCTGAATATTCCATTTATACGAGACTTACTCTACATTCAGGTTTTTTGATGACATAAATCTTTATCAACGTATAATATTTTATTTAATAATGTACAGTATTAGGAAAATTAATTAAGTACGACAATATACTCAGAAGAAAAATTAGAGGCATAATAAATGTGCTAAAATTGAATTCACTTTTTCATTGTTCCTTATGACATCAAAAGGGAAGAAATTTTCAATATCATTACGAAATTTTATTTCATATGTTTCTTACTCATTCCATTGGACCTTCCATTCAAACTTGGGCAGTTTTCGCATTGATTCTAATGAGTTTAAGATAAACTTTTGACCGTTGTCATATCCTATTCTTTCCTGACATGCCTTTCTTACTAGGTTCATTGCCCTTTCTACACTTTGACTGTGGCATGGAAAAGAAGCTATATCCAGTGGCTTACATCGAGCCTGTAGTAGCTCATCGTCACTAAAATTGTTTAGCAACGGTGGAGGAGTAATGATCACTTTTTGCCAATCGATCATCTCGGTGTAGTCAGTAGATTGGAAATTGAGGGTCCGAGGCAACTCAAAGTTTCTGGTACCTGAAAATCCTGTTCTTGAAAGGATGATTATCTGAATTAGCTTGCTCCCTAATTTCGTCTCTTGTCAGTTACCATTGATATGAGTATATTTTCTGGGTGCAAAGTAGGCGTTATTCTTTAATACTGGTTCTATGATTGATCTATGTTGTTCATCTAAATTTCGAAGCAAGCACAACCACCATGGAGCATAGAACTGCATAATAATCTTGACTATAGCTTGAAGGTTTTTATTGGGATTTGGCGTTGAGATATATAATCGAAGGACCCTGTTGGCTGGAGTTAGCCAGCGAGCATGGTGAAGGGTACTGGGGATCGAGTGGACAGATCTTGAGAAGTATCTCCAATTTGCACTGTCAGACATATCATAGAGATATCTTTGATCACTGCTTAGCTCCTTCACAACATTTGCTGGAATTTCTTTATTGGTTCCCTTTACACGAGAATATTTGACTTCCTCCAATTTTCTTAAATCTGTTTTCAGTTTATTCCCAATTGAACCCACAAAAGTATTTGGACCTGTTGTTTTACCATCACTGGCTTTGTAGACGTGCATAAAAGGCAGCTCATTCAAATGCAAGAGACACAACAACCACTGCACTGGTCTGTTAAGATGAATTTCAACCAGTTTTATGGCTCCACCAATTTTTCCTGTATTTACAGTAGTACCATCACACAGTAAAGCTTTGATAGTATCTGTGCTGTTCGAATCTGTAATAATAGTTACCAACTCTTCTGCTATGCAGCGAGCAGTTCCATTATCGGTGTGACATGTTCTATATAGATGCTCCCAGGTTCTTTTACAATAACATAGTGTTCTTCTTTTATCTTTCCACTTTTAGTTAATGTGTTATTTTTCCTTTCATCAAATCCAAGGCACTCTATCTTAAGATTTTCGGATTTAGACCTAAAAATATTTGTTTCACCCATGCGATTTCGTTCTCTTTCTAATTTCTTTCTGTCAAGCATGTTGGTGTGGTTAAGGATCCCATATCTATTAAAGCTGCATTGACTATTGCAGCTGCAGCTCTACAACTTACACGATAACGAGTGCCTGTTCTGAATATTCTAAGTTAATTCTAAATCGGCCTGATAATCTACATCCTGACTCTGAATCTACATCCATGTCTTCTTAGGTATTTTCTATAAATTCCGATGGTAAAACATTGGTGGCTTCAGTCATTTCTTCTTGTGCTTTTAGTTGACGGATTTTTGCTTCTTGGGCTCTTGCTAAAGATCTCTTCTTTGTTGAACTAGCTATGCGATCAATTGGTCCTAACTGATTTTTTCTTTGTTTTTGACCCACAAAAGACTACCATTCTGCCATTGGTATTTTATCCTTACATCTGCAAGATTTCCTGTCAATTCCTTTATCATAGCATTCACAAGAAGATACATCAAACATTTCATCATACTGAGCTAATTTTAAGGCAAAACTTTCATTTCTTCGGTGTAACGGCACCTTCTTCAATTTTGAGGCTTCTTCTATTAGTCGACTGATTTTAAGATAGATACCATTGGTGTTAATCGTAGGAAAAGAAAATTTCATCCAAATGTCTTCAATATCTTTTACAACAACCCTGTAACAATCATTAGGAGTTCCTGATCCTTTTGATTTAGCTTCTTCACGACGGCGCACGAAAAGGTAGTTTCACAACATCTGCTTTTGAAGGGTTCATGGCTGCTAGGAATTCCGTAGGATATCCAAAGGCTGCATTTGAGGACTTGCTTCTAGTAGTCATAGTTTATATTCAGAAGTAAAATCAAATTATATGTAATTTATAATTTATGATAATTCAAATTATAATTAAAGCAAATGCAAATTATTTCTATTTATCTGAAACATAAAAATATCAAGCACTAAACAAACAACTTATCATGTAACATATAACAACATTAAACATATGCAAATATGAAGGTAAAAAAGGGAGGAGGGGCATGTAATAGGGGTAGTAGGGTAGCACATGCTTGATGTTTTAATATTTTGTTAAAGTGATTAAAAAAACCTCACATAGTGTACTTTTAAGAAGTAACATTTTTTCCCAATTAAATATATGCAAATATGAGGTTAAAAAAGGGGGGGTATGTGCTAGGGGTAGCAGGGGTAGCATATACTTGATATTTTAATATTTTGTTAAGATGATAAAATGAAACTTCTCACATAATGTACATTTTAAGAAATAAAAAATTTCCCATTTTCGACCCGCTTAATATATATATATAATATATATATTATATATATATATATATATATGTATATATATAAACCCCTCCGTCTATGGCCTGGTTGGTTCGAAGTCGACTGGGGTTCTGGTTAGGAGGCAGCAACGGATTTGTTACTTGTAGTGGTTTATGCAAAAAAACTTCACTTTTTTCTACGTGAAGGTCAAAATATGAAAATAAAAAACCCACTCTAATAGACAGAGTTTATTTCCACGACAGTTTCGACGCCCACTGGCATCCTCCTCGGGTGGATACAGAAACACGAATGAACCAAAACAAGAGGGAAAAACAGTCCAGGGACCGACCGTTAAGAAATTCGCACCTAGGTTAGATCCCATTCTCCCGACACCGGAAGGGCATTTTCATTAAGTACATTCGCGCAAATTTAAAACTATCTTCCTGTTCTAAACATACAGATTCTATTATATTTTTTTACATAATTATTACATTTATTATTAAATTTATTACATTTAATATTGCATAATTATTTATTACAGAAATTATAAATTTATTATTACATTGGTTATTACATTATTGTTTTTATACAGAACTTATAACCGAAAAACGAATGAAAAAGCCGATTAGGAAACCATCCAGAGACCATTGAGAAATTCGCACCTAGGTTAGATACCGTTCTCCCGACACTGGAAGGGCATTTTATTACAGGGTCCGCTTATAAGTACATTCCCACAAATTAAAACTATCTTCTTGTTCTATACATACAGATTCTAATATTTTGACATAATTACTGCATTTATTATTACATTTACATTTTTTAACATTTATTATTATTACCTTTACCCTAATTATTAAATTTATAACATTACCTTTATTATTACATCTGTTGCATTTATATTTATTTCCACATTTATTACTTCCATTATTACATTTACTAAAGGCGAGTAAGGAAACATTCCAATCCAGAGACGTTTAAGAAATTCACACTTAGGTTCGAACACGTTCCCACGACTCCGTAAGGGATTTTTTGACCAAGAATCTCATTAAAGGGTCTAACTTATAAGTACCTTCGCACAAATTAAAATTATCTACTTTTTCTATACACACAGATTCTATTATTTTTCTTTTGACATAATTATTACATTTATAAAGTACCTTACTTGATTCCCAATCTATAGCATGATTATTTTGGCTGGCGTGATAAAAAATGGCATTATTAGTATTACAACTTCTGAAGGCATATTTGTGTTCTTTAATACGGGTTTCAATATTTCTTCCAGTTTCTCCCACGTATACTAAATCACAACTTTTACAGGGAATGCTGTAGACACAGGCTTGTTCCTCTTTTGCCACGTTATTCCTAACCAATTTACTTTTCACGGTAGACAAATATTTGAACGCCAAAGCAAACTTAAAATCTTTCGTCAACGGTTTTACTCTTTCTAAGCCGGCAATATAAGGCAAACTCACATATTGTTTTTGGTTAACTGAAGGTTCCCGAGGGGCATAAAAAGATTTTCTGGCTTTAAAATACGCCTTTCTGATAAACCACTCGGGATATTTTAAATCCTTAAAAATGTTCCAAATCTTTGAATTTTCCGGGTTCAGCAAATGTGGGCTACAAATCCTGAGTGCTCTTAGAAACATGGAAGAAATATTTGAGCTTTTAACCCCTTCATCATGATATGAAAAATAATGAATGTACGAATTACAATGAGTAGGTTTTCTATAGACCGTGAAATTGGGCTTTCCGCTTTCGTTAATGACCAAAACATCTAGAAAAGGTAATTGTTTGTCGTTCTCCCATTCATATTTAAATTTAATAGAGGGAACAAGATTATTTAATGACTGAAAGAAAGTGTCAAATTGTTCCAGTGGTCAGGCCAAAATGAGAAAATATCATCTACATAACGAAACCAAATTAGATTCCTGGGACATATTGTTTGCAACAATTCCGACTCATAGTTTTCCATGTATAATGTACTCAGTATTGGGGATAAAGGAGACCCCATTCCCATACCAAAACGTTGCAAATAAAATTCTTCACCGAAGGAGAAGGCATTATTGGTGACACAGAGTTTTATCAGTTCTAAAAATACAGATGTGGGCATGCCTAGTTCTACGTTACATGTTGGCAATTTTCTATCTAAAAAACTAAGTACATCATCAATGGGAACTTTCGTAAACAAGGACTCAACGTCAAAACTTATCATTCTTCCCCGTCTATTACAGTAGAGTGGGTTTTTATTTTCATATTGTAGTGGTTTCTTTTATACTACTCTCCGAGTTCTTCTATAGTGGCTCGGAGGACTCTGAGAGGCTTATTAAAGTCTTTGAGGTTTCTCCGATTCTTCTTGTATCGAGAAATTATATTTCTTTACTTTACTGACTGAGTTCTCTGACGAGAGCACGGCTGGAAGGAAAAGATAAAAAAACTTTCTTTTACTGTAATTTACTTCTAAAAATGTACAGGTAGTGCTCTGAATTTACAGGGGTAGAGATTCGACCTCTTTCGGCCATGGCTCAGGCAGGAAGTAAAAAAAAATAAGGAGGCAATGGGCCTCTGCCTCCTCCTCTGGGAGTGAAATGATCGAAGTGACAGAAATAATTGAAGTCGAAGAAGAAATAATCATTATTTTACAATTACATGCTTTATATATAATCTAAATTTTGGGAGAGTGAAGTTTGAAGGTTAAGTTGCCCCCTTTAAACACATGATCAGATTTTTGAAAGATTCCAAATAAAAATTTTAAAAAATAATAAAAAATAATCGTATTTTCGCCGAGTATGCATTTCTAAAGAGCAACATAATTGCATTGAGTAGGAGCTAAGTATATCCATCACTGAGCACATTGTAACTTCGGTTTATTACAATTATGATTACAATTACCAATTATTCACATTCGCCTATTATCACCAATTATAGTTTTATTAAAGTACATTAATTATATTAAATTATTATCGATAATTAAAGTACATTAATTACATTATATATCATTATCACCAATTACATTTCCATTAAAGTACATTAATCACTTACAATTCTTACAGTGTTTTTATAGTTATATATGGTTATTAGTACAACACAAGGTATATGGGCACACACGAGATATAACATAACGCATGATAATGTGTCATAAATCCGAGGCAAGCGAGAGGAGGTTTTTAGCTCAGAAGCGCTTGCTTATGCTGTGGTTATCGGAATTTGACCACTTGCCTAAGCATTTATGAATATCTTGCGAGAGGCGAAATAATTAAAATAGAAAATAAAAAATAAAAAAATAATACATGCGAACGTATTTGCACGACTTTGAACGAATAGGTACGAATGCCTAAAGTTTTGTACACATATTGGTACGTAACATAATAGGTTGTGTGCGTAATATAGACACGTGTAAATATGGACTGCTAGGTTGATAGGACATAAGTAGACAATAGGTAGATGAATAAATAAGTAATAAAATTAATAAAGGATAGCGGTCAAGAAAGAACATGTGACACTGGAACAAAAATAGAAAGCAACAAATAAAATTTTTATCCAAACTCGCGTTAAGCGATTTTGGTTCTTATGTAAAAATGAATATTGATTATTCATTGTTAATTTTTACAGTGCTCTCCCCTTTAAAATGATAATACAATAATATAATACAATTAATACAATACAATAACATAACCTCCCAACTAATTCAAACTAGATGATGACAGTAGATGACCGCAAAATGGGAGAGTGTAATTGTAATTGCATAATGTTACGTAATTTTGCAAGAGTGCCAACCCCCACCCTCTTTGTTGCAAGAGTGCCAACCACCACCACCCCACCCCACTTTGTTCAAGGTACCCCCCTTTGTTGCCAACCCCAAAATGAGGTTGCAAGGGGTGTACAACTTGGAGTTATCCGAGTTATCCACCAAGCTGAACCCCCCAAAGGGGAGTGCCAACCTTTGTTGCCAACCCCAAAATGGGATTGCAAGGGGTATGCGACTTGGAGGCGGAGTTATCCCCCAAGCTGAACCCCCCCAAAGGGGCATACCTAACCTAAGGAAGCCTCTTTGGTGGAGAAGGTGGGACGGCCTCACCCCCAAAGGGGCAGAAAGAGAAAGAGAGAGAGGAAGGTGGAAACCCAGAGGAAGGGTGTTCACTTGGCTGCCTGCCAAGCTCATATTGCTCCTTCACCCGCCCGCCGCTCTCTTATAGGCCCCTAATCAGCCAGTGGGGTGAGTTGCTAGGTTCGTTATTTATTTAATTTTTCCTCATATTAATGTTGGCTTAGATTGCTGAGTTGCCAGTTTGCGCTATATATTTATTTAAAGTATATATTATTCAGGTTGCCAGATTCTTTATTTTTTAATTTTTCCTTATATTATTTAGCCATTAGGCTGCTGAGTTGCCAGATAGCATTTTGATTGTTCAGGTATACCTTATTAAGGAGAGTTGCTAAATACCACCATTTATTTTAATTTTTATTATGCAGAGTTGCTAAATACCGCCATTTATTTTAATTTATATGAGGATAGTTGTCAGGTACCACCATGTATTTTCATTTATATGAGGATAGTTGTCAGGTACCAACATTTATTTTAATATTTTATTTATATTATGGATATAATAGTGTTCAAGGAATAAATAAAACACCAATACAACGTTTTGTTTATGAATTAATGGATATTCAATGGGACATATATATGTGATCAAATAATAGAATGGAAAATATATAATCATACAAAGCACAGTATTAACAAAATATTAGGAAAATATTAGTTATATTAATTACATATAATCATACAAAACAGTATTAACAAAATATTAGAAAAATATAGTTATATTATCATAAGTTATATTATCAAATATTAGTACTGGAAAAATATATAGTTATATTAATTATATATAATCATACAAAACTTAGTATTAACAAAATATTAGAAAAATATATAGTTATATTATCAAAAGTTATATTATCAAATATTAGTACAGGAAAATATATACAAAACGTATAATCATAATATTACGGGAAATATATATATATATTGTCTTTACGTTCTACTAGGCCAAAACGCTAAACTCGCATATTAAAGAGTCTATATCCACATCGGCATTACTTTGTACGATGTGGTAAAACCGCCCAAGCATCACCTCACCGTTTAACTGATGCGGCGGTCTATACTCGACATAAATGGCTTTCATATCCTTCAATACTATTTTTGTACCCACTTTACACTCGGCGGGCAAGTTGTCTTTAAGTACAGCTAGAACACAATCAAAAGCACGTACAAAAGTGTCATCGTTAACCATAACATTAAATACAAGTTTATAATCATACCTTTCCAATCGGGAACTTTTTCTTAACGTCCCGAACTTTTCAATCGTGAACTCACTCAGCATAGCGGCAATTGAAATATTCTACCAAATCGTAACGACACCTATCTACTATATAGAGGTACAGTTCTTCAGGGTGAACAGTGTAGGCGAGCTCAGCTCTGTACCTCTCAAGTGCTTTGTACCAAAGCTCAGGATATTTCGAAGAATCTAAACCTTTTAAATATGCATCCAGATCTAGACCGTTCTCCCCCTGTTCAATCCTACATTCAACAAATCCGTCGAGCAGAGCGGTGTAAGCGTATTCAAGTACCGTGTCAAAATAATTCATGTCTGTAACATGCGCATCTAACATAGGCTTCAGCTTACGGAATCCGACGATCTCAAACATTCTGTCGAGGATGAAACGGTTTCTTGTAGGAACAAGAACGTCATTATCAGCTGTGTTCTTCCACATCAGTCGTATATCAATGCGTGGTTGCTCGTTATTTACACTCAATGTACAAACAATGGTATATGAGGAGGCGTCACTAATCACCTCTCTTATTATACCCACGTCAGCTGGTATTTTATAACGGTCCTCAGCCCACCTCTCAACCACCACGAAGATTTTATGCATCTCCTCAAGACTTAAATAAATAACGTTACGTTTGCTTACATGCCTGCAGATCGTTTCAAACACAGTTAATGGTGCCGGATT
Organism: Bathynomus jamesi; assembly: GCA_023014485.1. Lineage (NCBI taxonomy): Eukaryota > Metazoa > Arthropoda > Malacostraca > Isopoda > Cirolanidae > Bathynomus > Bathynomus jamesi. The sequence goes on along the minus strand of JAJOZX010003521.1, from coordinate 351,798 downwards.
CTCGCCTGAATACGCGCAATGACTTCGTCACGGAGACGTCGTACGAGGCGTTGAGAATGCTTCTCAAAGGGAGGTCCATCGTATTTGCACGTTCAAACGGATCGAGATGACTATGACACAACCACTCGGCGCAAGCTCTGAGATGACTATGAGCCACAGGAGGCAGTCAGGCAAGATCAGCTCGACGGGCGGGTGAATCACCCTGATGAAACGTGAATGGGTTTGTTCGAACTCGTATGCTCCGTGAGGAGTGAGTCACACCATAATCTAATGAAACGTGTACGGCGCTGATCGAATCGTTGTATCCCATTATATTGGGCAGATGTTTTTTTCCGATACAAGAATTAATTTCGGTTTTAATGTTTTATCACTACCACAATACGCAGACATTTTTCAGGGGATTTTCACGAACTAAACACATTTTTAAATGTTTTATCTCCTAAACATCTTCACAAGCCGGGGCGCTATTAGAGAGAAACATATGTTCATATTTATCCTTTTTGTTTAACAGGCGATACTCATCTCTAAAATCTGTTAAAAACTCACACAACCCATTAGCCACAACCTCACTACAAACCTCATCATGATATATATTAATGTAGTGGTAAAAATACTTAAGATTGTCCATGATGACAAGATTTACATTTTCAGCCGTAGGGTACGAGTAATCGGTGTGGTGTAACATGATATAATACCTTATCACACCACTCATCCACAAGACTCACTACCCATAACTGTTGTTTATCTTCTGATCGTGTTGCTTCTTCTACCACGCGGTGCACGTGAGCCTTTATAAAGCTTAGTTCTATAACATACTTCAGTACATCGTCTGTACTGCGAAATCCTACAACCCCTCGCCAGAATATCCGTAGAGTATTTGAATAGCCTGGCCCTTCGCACGATTCAATGCAGCCTTAAAAGATGCAAAGGAGGCGGGAAGGAAGTTTTTCAGTATCCACTACATCTACGCACTTGGCAGAATACCACTTCATAAATGTTGAACACGCGATATTAAAGGTGGCCATTTTCTTCTATGCGAGAGAATACACGTCTGAGCTCAAGGGTATACAGAGGTCAACTGAGTACGGAAGGGTAGAGGTCTGCTCAGGTTGCGGCATGATTCACGTCGCCGGTCTTACAGTGGGCGGAGCTTAACTTTTACTGTACACACGCACACACGCAAAGTAAAACGCTAGTTGAAACATGATTTATTTAATAAACGAAATAATCAAGATGTAATATTTACAAATACGTGTAATAATTAAGTTAGCAATAGACATATCAAAGATTATGGTATCCAAAGGGTACGGTGTCATAGGTACCAGGCACCTGGTAGCGTTTCCTATAGGTGTTACGGCACACCTTTGTACCCCTAAGTTCCTTCACGCCCCCAGCTTCTGCGCCCGAAAATTGTGGGTGCCTACAGTCAGTTGGGGCGGCGATCACCCTCATCATCCAAGCACACTAACTCCTTCAGCGAATCAAAGTTGACGACCCCCGATTCGCTTGGTTAAGCGTGATACCCTTAGCCTTCACGATATACTTCGTTTCATTCCCTATCCTCACCCGTACCCCATAGGTCTTTGGCCCTGTTGACACAAACGAGTCGGCGTATGCGTTGTCCCCATACTCATCCTTGATCTCGTCAGTTAGCTCACGAGGAACTCCCCAATAGCAGGCATGTATTCACCCTCCTCGCTGTGAATATCACGCTATCTGTATCGGCATACAAACCCGCCGCAAGAGAATGCAATAGACCCCAAAGTTTGATGCGCGGTAGGCTGTTGTGAAGCTGGCTACAGGATGTTTGTAACCCGTGAGGTATCTGTGGCCAATTCAGTATTGTTGTACTTTATGTAAGTATTACCTACATTCACAATCTCCATGACCTCTTTATCGGGTGCGTTGGCGTAATCCCAGACTTCACTATAACTTTGCGCCAAATGAACGTTCCCTTTACCGTATTCTGTGCAAATTTTCCCCAAAGACTGTTTAGGCACAATTTTGCACTAAAGCGCTTGCCAGGATTCTTTACAATTTGGGTACGATCAAGTTGTATACCTTCGTGGTCACGGTAACGCTGAATATAAGACGTTTTTTCATCTTCGGTTTCAACCCCTCGCGGATATCCTGACGCCTCAACCTTATCCTTCAAAAATGCGTTTATATATGGTGTGAAAAGGTTGGGTAGCTTCTGAAACCTCCACACCTCATGTATCTTCATTATTCTATACCCATGGCGAACAGCTAGGGCCAGCTCAGGGCTTGTGTATACACCTCTGATCTTACGCTGGTGGGGTGTATGGTCACAATCACCATTGTTCTCTTCCGCACACTTCACGCACAGGGGAAACATGAGTTTGTGATCTATACACGGGTAAGATCGGCATCCATAAATCGCGAGGGGGAGCACGTCTACGAAAGAGAGAAAGTAGTGCCGTTCAAATTTCTTGAAAATCGTTGATGGAGGGTAGGCTAGGTCCCACTATTTTTTCAGGCGCACCTACGGGGTACGGATTGTTCTTCATCACGTAGGGGTATAAAGAACAGAAATCGTAGTAGTGGAGTTCACACCCTCCGTAGGTGGAAAGTATAGCTTGAAGGGATTTGTACGCCCCAACAAGCTATCACCGCATTTGAGAGGATCCAGTACCATTGAACGCTTGATCGTATTTCTTCACGGTACGTCTGTCTCCATCCGTGCATCATACTGCTCCCACAGACTTTGTGAGTGAACTGGGAGCCTATAAGTTGATCGCGGGTACGCGTCCACGCAAGACAGTCGGCAGGAGATCTACCGTGGATATCTCCCGATTCCACACTCAGGACGGGGGCATCCATGCCACCAGCAACCGTTAAAGGAGTACACAGTCTTCTCGCCAGTGACACGGTTTTCACTTAGACCATCAACCCAAAAAACATGACCATTAACCTTAATGGGTACTTCACCCGTGTTGCGGGCATGCTTTATGTATACACCTGTCTGCTGTGTAGGTGTATGAGCCAGTAAATAGCCTTGTGCCCATAACTGCGGGGATTGTTTCTGTGATAATGGCTAAGGTGTCTTTAGGCATGAAGTTATTCTTGAACACCGTAAAACATAATGAGCGATGGTGGTTGCGACTTGCAGCGGATCGCATTTGAAACGACATATGTACATCCTTCTAAAGGCCTGGAAACATACTCTAAGCACGCGTACATCATTCACGCAATAACGCTCACATTCATCAGCTATATTATAAGGATTACGTTCATTAAAACTGTTGTAGTATCGATCAAAATCTTCACGTTCATCTGTACTCATACAATCATAGTTAAAGTAATGTTTGGGTGGAGGTAGACCTACGTAATTTAAAGTTTCGCTAGTGAGGAATGTGTAAGGGAAGTATCCTTTTGAAACTTCAGCTGCTACGCCCATCACCTTGGGTAGCTTTGCTAATTTACAAGGGTGAATAATAAAGTGTCTTTAAATTGTACATTACCTCTTATTTGCATCTGTATTAATTTGTTGCCTCTTTTCAAGGTCACCTGTAAATATCTCAGAGGACTCGTGCTCAAGCAGCTCCTTATAAAGGAACTGTGTGTCAAACTTTGCCCCATTATGGGCGAGAATATACAGTCATTTTTTTAACTTGTCCGCTAACTTGACAATATAGGATACAAATAGTTTTACAAGACTGTCGTGGACATTCGTTTTAAAAACGTTTGTCCGTTTACCACATTTGTGACACTCATCACACTCGATCGATCTCCATACACTCATCACAGATAGTCTGGCTCACAAGTAAATGTGGAATAACCTCTTTGGTTTCAGCGTTCGTGTATGTTTCTATATCGTAGTACACAGTTATACCAGGGTTCTTTTTAGACTTGTCGTCTTTCATATAAAATACATGCTGTACACCATCCGCCTTATATTTCTCATGGCATGTAGAGCAGTGAATTTCATCACATTTATGGGTAAACTTTCCCCAATTATCCATCATGTGAAACATACCACATTCACAGATTCTCATTTTCCTGCACGTGCCAATTGATTTATGGAGCTCAAAACAGTTATTATTGAAAAATGTGCGTCTACACACATTACAATCCCTCTTCTCAGCTTCAACTACACGGCTTTCACATTTGGTGCTTTTACACTGCTCACATACCATGTGACATTCTTTACAATGTTTCACTATATCATCCGCAAACTCGAGACACCCCTTACACAAATCATGATGTCGTCCATATTTTCGACTTTTATCATAACTCGTAAAGGCCCTTATATTACGGATGGGGAGATATGTTGTCCTGACAGTCCTAAAATAAGTAGGGGTCTTGTACGATCTCTCACACAGCTTTTAAAAACATACACAGTTCTACGACGATCATCCAGTCCAAATACAACTATACGAATTCATTTCCTGTTCTACCCTTCTCAGTTTCAGGACCCATGTTACAGTCAAACTCAAGTTCACAGTCTACAGCTAGTTTACGGGCACGCTCCACGACCGTAGGCAGCCAAATTTTTTTGGGTCCGTGTATTTAGTACAGTAAACATACGAGCCAAGACTACTGCTATAAAGCCGCAACCACGATCGGCGTTTATATGCCGTCTAAAAATAGCCTGAGAATTGAAGTTAAGAGTATAAGGTGTGGCACTGTGGCCCGCAACACGGAATACACGGTCAATATTTACCGTGAAGTTGTCCATATTGAAGGCTATACTACTTTAAGAGGCCTGCATTATACGACCTAATATATACTCTACATCTTCAGCCGCCAAAGGTCTGAATGGTACTACTATCCAAAAATCATCTACATCGTTATCATCTGAGCCGAATGCGAAGGACAGCCTCGTCCTGACTTCAAGCTCGTCGCCGTTCTGAAGGGCAAACTCTACAATATGCTCTACAACGCGACGTATTCCGTGTTCAATACCGTTGCTATACATGGATCTAGGATCAACCCTGACTATATACCGATTTCTAGTCAAGGCTGGGGTAGTGGTTGCGCTGGGCACAAACTCGAACGTTATACCATCGTCAACAGAAAGGGGAGCAGCTGTGGAGGATGAATAAGGGGTTATATTGGCGGAAGAAGCTGATTGGGTTGGTTGCGTAAGACGAGGGTTTGGGCTCTATTACTGCAGACTCAACAGAAAGGGGTGCAGCTGTGGAGGATGAACAAGGGGTATATTGGTGGAAGCTGATGTGGGGTTGGTTGCGTAAGACGTTGAGGGTTGGGGCTATTACTGCAGACTCAACAGAACGGTGCTGGTGGAGGATGAACAAGGGGGTATATTGGAGGAATGCTCTACTGTGGGGTTGTTGCGTAAGACGTAGAGGGTTGGGGCTCTACTACTGGTGGTCTAACAACCGGCGCATTCCTGACGCGCTTTATACCTGACGTGGAGGATCTTCATCACCCGCGCTTTGAACGTGCACATTGTCGCTGGTGAGGGTCATCGGCGGGTATGGGCACTGTAGATGCACGGTCAACGGGTTCATCCGTGATATCGATGATGGGGGCTGTACATCGTCGTCATTCACGGTTCTGTGGAAGAAGAAAACAAAATATAAGGAGCAGCTCGTTATTTGTAATATTCTGTAAATGACCCACTTAGGGTGTGACGTGTTAGAAATGGAATCTGTAGAAAAATTCAGATTCACGAGCCCATCCACATGTATTATATCTGGACCTACAGGTTGTGGTAAAACGGTGTTTATGCTTAAATCATTAAAGAAAAGGGGGAAATGTTCTCAAAATTTGTGCATAAAGTTATATGGTGCTATTCGACATACCAATCAGTGTTCAACGAGTACCAAGATGATGTTTTGTTCCACAAGGGGGTCTATGACGTTAATTCGCTAAAGGGAAATGAACATACAGTCATCGTAATTGACGACCTCATGTTGGAGATGGATAAAACGTTTGCCGAGACATTTACAGTATTCTCCCACCACCTTAACATAAGCGTGTTCTTCATCAATCAGAATCTATTTTTCAAAAATAGATACATGCGCGATGTGTCGTTAAATACGCAATATCTAGTCTTATTCGCGCAACGTAGAGATGTGTCACAAATTGGGGTATTAGCCAGTCAAATGTTCCCGAATCAGCGTAAGGAGTTTTTGGAGGTTTATAAAGAGGTCACAAAGCAACGTTATGGATATTTGCTTTGTGACCTTCACCCGCGAAACACGTTTAGGGTGCTTCTAAGAACGAATATATTTCCAAACGAGCCTGAAACCGTGTATATTCCAGAATGACGAATAGGCTAAAGAAATACCGCGAATTAATAAAAATCTATCAACGACTGCCTCGAGCATTGCAGCAGATGTTTGTTAAAAATATCGACTCTGACTTTTTAAAATGCATCTGTGAAATCTGCCTTAATGTTATAAAATGTAATGTTCCAATGAAATCCTCTCAGAAGACTCGCTTACGTCGTTACAAGAACATAATACGGACGCTCGCCCATAAAAGTCAGACTGTGGGTAAGAAAAAGCGTATTATTGTACAAAGAGGCGGTTCGTTCCTCCCCATCTTATTTTCAATTTTGGGACCTTTACTGACTAGATTAATATAATGAAGAAGGTGGTTGTGATCCCGCACGAGGTGTACGCTTCATTACAAAGGAGTCCAGACGCGGTTCTAGAACCCCGTAAAAGTAGGCTTAAAAGAATGGAAAGTGAGTTGCTACCCTATTAAACAGTGAAAAGGCACCTGATGAGAAAAGGATCTTGTACCAAGAGGCTTTGCAGAAATTTCTTCATGAGTACGAAGATTATAAGCATCCTACAGAGCTCCCCGTGAGGCACAGCTCGAGTAGCGCTGAGCATAGCGACACAGGGCCTGAGCAACCAAAGAGTAGCGGAACACAGCACATCGAACATGTGCTAAAAAACAGCCTCCCCCATACATTGAGGAATAAAGGGCTAAGTCTTTATAATCTATTGAGTGAGGACCCCATCATACAGTGGACCGATACAGGCGAGGTCATTGTTGAAGGAACAAGGGTACAAGGATCCAATATCGTTGATATTGTTCATGATCTGGTGAGAAAGTGGGATAGGCCCTCACCAACAGGATGGAGGCATATTAAAGCAAGACTACAACAAATAAATGTCCCCAAAACATTGATAGGTAATCTGAATAGGTTAAAAGACTTGGAACATGCACCGCACGTGTCACAACTGAGTACACCTTCGCCCCCAGCAGCTGCAGTGTCTCTGAAGAGGAGAAAGAAGAGAGTAGACGGCCAACCTTATCCACGTGCCTCTAAAATACGCAAATGGCTAACGTATTAAGTAAGCACTATTATGACATTTCTAACCCTGCATCCTATGGTGGCGTTAATAGATTGTACAGAGGTGTTTATGGTGTAAGGAAAAAAGATGTTGAGAGATTTTTACGCGGCCAGGATGCTTATACACTTCATAAACCGGTGAGAAAAAGGTTTAAAACAGCCAAGACAACAGCCGCCTCGATTGACTCTATTTGGCAGGCAGATTTAACAGACATGCAAAGATATTCAGTGTACAACGATGGCTACCGTTACATCCTATTCATAATAGATGTATTCTCTAGATACCTGTGGCTAATTCCCCTGAAAAATAAATCGCCTGAAACAGTTGCTAAAGCGCCAAAACGCTGATGTTGAAAGAAAACAGGATTCCTGGCTATTTTTGTACGGATATGGGAAAAGAATTTATAGGACGAGCTTTTCAGAACATGCTGTCAGAGTTTAATATCAGCTATTACACTTCCAATTCTATACATAAGGCTTCTTTAGCTGAAAGAGTTCAACGTACCATAAAGGAACGCATGCACCGATATTTTACACATAAAAACACATACAGATATATAAACGTTCTCGATTCATTGGCTTCATCCTACAACCGCTCACACCATCGTACGATCGGTACAACGCCTAACGATGTTTTAGAAAGAGGCAAGCGCCCGAGAAGAGATGGAGTGCCGCTACCACCACCACCCTCTGTGCGTTTCAAAATCAATGACTATGTAAGACTGTCACGTTCGGGAAATAAATTCGCGAAGGGTTTTGAGCAAGGATGGACACGCGAGATTTTTAAAGTTAGAGCTATGATGTCTAAAGGTGAGATAATGATGTATTACGTTGAAGATTTGAATGGTGAAGAGATCTCGGGAGGCTTTTACCGCGAGGAATTGAAGAAAGTGGCATTTAATTTAGGAAAAAATGTGTTTAAAACTGAGAAAATTTTAGGAAGCAAAGGTACAGGAAAGAGAAAAGTGTACCTGGTGAAGTGGCTACGTTACCCAGAGAGCTTCAATACCTATATAAAAGCTGATGCAGTGATGAAGCTTAATTAGTATGCAGCATGACGCCCAACCATTTCTACGTCACACTCCCGTCCTCCTCATCCCTGTCTGTACACTAGGGTGGAGTGAAAATGGCCCCAAAATTTTTTTTGTGAATTTTAACTTACTTGAGGTTTTAAAAGTTGCCAATGGACTAATAGAACAATATGCAAAAAAGTTTATTAAAATCAGACAATCTTTTGATCGACCACCAGACGTTATAAGTTTACAATAATATACGATTTTACACAAAAATACCTAAAATACGAGTAAACATCAGACTATATATTTTTAGTTATTTTGGCACACTATTATGCTAACGATAGAGTCTGAGTTATGCATGCATGGTTAATTCAGAATTGATAGTCACGTTTAGACTCAAGTTTCGGCATAAGCTGCCGAGAAGAGACGCGGAGCCGATAAAACCCATGGCGGGACGTCTCGCCCACACACAGCGGCTGAAGCTTCGGTAACTAGGTTCACGCATCTTTCCACCGCCTGTGTGTGACAAGGGAAGCGAGGGAAGAGGACACTTGGTGAAATTTGAGCAGATATCATGTCGTTCAATTCGTTGTCCGTCATATCCATCGTAACAGGAGGCTCCGTCACGGTCAAAGTCTGCCAATCGACCATGTCCTGGTATTCGGTCGCGTCGAGGTTGAGCGGTGGCACTCGAAACCTGCGGATTTTGTTTGCAGACACATGTGATCTTGCCTTCATGATTCTTCTGAGTCCGAGTTCCCTTATATGTGGTCGCTCATCTGTGATCATGGCTAATAGCACGTTCTCGGGGTGTCCGCAGAAGCCGTTTCGCCGAATCACCGGGTCGACGACTTTCTTTAGAGAGGAGCTGAGGTACCGTGTTCTCACCATCATCCAGTCCAGATGTTCGGCTCCATCTTTGCATGATGGCTGCGTCTTGATGGCGAACCATGTTGGGGCGTAGACCCGGATGATGAATGTGACAAGAGTTTTGATGTTGTTGGATGGTGCATCGAGGCCAACATAGAGGCGGAGGATTCTGTTGGCAGTTGTCAACCATCGCAAGTGGTTCAATGGTCCCGGTTTTCGCAATGCTAGATCACAGGGACAGTGTCCTTCACTGACAGCTTGACACATCTGCCACAGGTACTGCTGGTCAGTGCTCAGGTCCTTCACGTCAACATGCGGCAGTGGCTGTAATGGAGATATAGGTTCATACGATGTTATATGGAGTTCCGTGCATGCTGTGAGAGATTTCCTTATCGGTCCTGAGAAGCACTTAGGTCCTGTAGTTGCTCCATCTAAATGCTGAAACAGGTGTCGCAGGGGGAGCTCGTTAGCATGTAATAAGCACACGAGCCATTGCAGCGGTTTTTGTAGTAATTCCTCAAGCTGCCGAATAACTCCGCCATTATGTCCAGTGTTGACAGCGGTTCCGTCGCATCCGACGACTTTCACACTGTCGAGATCCACACTTCGCGCAGCCAAGCATTCAAAGATTACTTTGGAAATCGCCTTGCTTGATCCACTTGACGGCGTCACGTGGCCAAAGTACCATGAACCTGGTTCACAAATAATGCTGACGTGCTCTTCTGTATCTCTGTCCCGGTGGCCATGTCCTGCGGCGTCTCGTACATTTTTCATCGTTCTATCCTTTCGACCGTCGAAGTACAATCCAGGCAAGTCTGTCATACTGCTGTCTAGTTTTGTCAGTTCTTGACGAGTTCTACTTCTTTCTCGGCGAATTTTACTACGATCAATGACTTTGGAGGTGTCATTTGTAGACACAATTCCAATGTCTTGTAGCACGGATGAGGCAATAACGGCTGCTGCTCGATCTGAGACGCCCGTTCTATCGCACGCTTTAGCCAAACATGGTAATCGTACAGTCATCGTCATTCTTTGACGTTTACTCTCCAGTGTCGATAGATCAGGTTTACAGTGTGACTTAGATAGGGTGTATACTTCGTCGCTGTTGTCGGTGTCGTCGTCCTTGTCTTCCTCGTTGTAGCTTCCAGAATTGCATTGCTGCTTCGATTGTTCTTGGTGAATGCTGTGTCTTCTCGATTCACAGACTTTCCTGGATATTTTCTTCTGTAGCTTTGTTGTTTCCACCAAATCGATGCCTCCTATAATCATCTTTCTGGCTCCTCTCTGGTCCTCTAGAAACTTTCTTTCTTTGAGTGGTACTTTGTCCGCTCTTTCGCACTTACAGCTCATGACGAAATCTACACATTTGCATTTGCTAATGTCGAAGAGTTTATCTGCGTCTTCTCTGAACTGTTCAAGTTGTTGCTTGTAGTTGTCGTTGTCCTTCCGAGCCTTGTATGGTTTCAAGATTTTCTTGCATTTCTCGTTGTACGGTCTGAGCGTTTCAATCACTCGTCCGTGCGTCACGGTCGGAAGAGACGCTTTCTCCCAAACAAGTTCAACATCAACGCAAACTTTTTTTGATACTTCGGCGAACGGTGAATATTTGTTATTCTTCGTTGTCAGCTGTTGTCTTGTATGGATGTAAGCCTTCATAACATCAGCGTAGGTGGGAAGAACATTTGTGGGTATCTCGCGTGGCGCGCCAAAAATCACACATGCCGCCTTCTCCCTCGTAATAATTTCCATTCTGAAAAAAAAAAACAATTATTATAAATTGTAAGCAATGTAAGACTATTAAAGAATTTCTGCAAGAAAAAGAAATATCAAATTAATACTGTCACACTCACTTGTCAAACACCTATAAACAGATATCAATATGTAATTAACTTACTTTTAATATCAAGTTTCACGAAAAAATGATGATAACAGCACAAATAACCTTCAATTCTCACTGCCACATGTGCACTGAGCTTGGCGGAGCAGCCGCGCTTTGCATATTACTCACTCTCCCCCCTCCCAATCTCCCATCCCCTCTGACTCACGGACTGCATATGTTATCGCACCAAATCACTACCATCACTGAAACTAGCATTAAATCAATGTATGGTTAACTAAACTCTTTCTTATCTCACTTACTCACATCAGCTCTAATAATTTGGCCACCCTCTGTAATTGCCATTAATTTACATTCCACACATGTTGTAATCTTAAATGTCAACCTCAAGTATGCAATAACACAGTCTACAGCAAACTAAGCTGTTAATTATTTGCATAAACATGGATGAAAGACCAGCATCTTGGATGACTCCTGATGGGCAAAGCGATCGTTAAAACATGAAATATGCCATATATTAAAATCGCTGGTGGTCAATCAAGCAATGCTTCAATTGTATTATAATTTCACATGCTTGTTTCTAAAGCCCATTGGCAACTTTTCCACACTCAAGTAAATTAAAAATCCAAAAATGATATTTTCACTCTACCTTACTGTACACCCTAACAACACACTAGCCAACTTTGTAACAGAACTCCATTGGCCCATTGAGTTGGGTCGTGATTCGTATGAGGTGGGGATATGTGAAATTCAGCTGGACACCTTCTTTTTAAATATTGATTATAAAGATACCGTTTATACGATTCTTAGAAACTGTGGTGAGTGTGCAAAAGCCGGGTTAACTCGGAATGAAACTATACGTATCGCACGGACTAAGGTTGCACAGTTTTTCAGTACAACAGTGACACTAGGACCGGGTCGTTATGGTTCAGTTGAGTATGTTGTGAGAGACTTAAATATGTGTTTAAAAAACTCACCTCTTACGAATGATTTAATATACGAAATCGTAAACAAAGGAGGCCCTGCACATATTCTAATGATAAAATCAAAGGCTAACAGAAATCTTAAAGACGGAAGAGTGTTCAAAATTATAACCGAGGGGCGTTATCGAGCAGCCTTCCAAAGAGAAACCTTTCACGAGGTACCGAATTATTTATCCAACTTAGTGTATCAACTGAAGATGGAGAAATTGGATGTAAGCTCTCAGCCTCCAGACATGTGCTATATTTACAGCAATATAGCGGAACACCAGTTTGTGGGGGATACCCAGGCACGCCTCCTACGCGTAGCGCACATCCCCAACCATATAGGAAGGAGCTTGAGTATTACATATGACCTACTCCATTATGTGAATGTCGCAACTAATCTAATAACTAATATCTCAATAAATTTCCCATTCGGTGACGGGAGCTTAACAGTGAAGCTACACTTTCGAAGCACTGAGTTATAATGGCCAGAAAGCCTTTCACGGTATAAAGAGGGGTGAGATACCAGTTGGGTAGTGGACTTGGATCCATATTTTCATCCATACTACGCACCGCTGTCCCACTGTTGAAGAGGGGGGCCAGGTACCTAGGGAGGAAGGCGTTACAAACAGGTTTTAACGCGGCAGAGGACATATTAGGTGGAACTATGCTTAAAGAAGCTCTAAAAAAACATTTAAGTCGTACGCGGGATGAAATCATTAAAGACGCGAAGAGAAAAATGCGTGGTGGTGGAAAGAAGAGAACTGTTAGGAAGAAGGGGTTACCACCACGTGGTGGAAAGAAGAAGAGAACTGTTAGGAAGAAGGGGTTATCATCACGTGCCGTTAAACGTAAAAGGGAACCAAAAAAGAAGTGTTCAAAACGTATGAAACCTATGGCTGATAATTTTTTTAACTGATATAAGATGACGACGCTACTCTCACGAATCATAGATTGACTAATACTCGTCGAGGAAAGGTGGCACTATTTCTGACTCGTCATGGCGCGTTTCATTCATCCGTGTAGTTCACAATGTTGTAAATCGGAACTGACCCTCTTTGATATGCCCCCTACACAGGTCTATTGAAAATAGTGACTTCATTACAATTAACCCGTTAAACACAATTAGATCACCCAGTGCCCCTATAGAATTCGTGATACCCAGCTCAGGCCCGTACTTTTTTGATCCGAGTTGCATGCACATGTATTCTAAACTACGCATTGCCCATTCTGACGGAACGGATTGCGATGATGTTAAGCTGCATATCCCGAAACCAACTTTCTCCACTCCATATTCAGTCAGTGTGAGGTATATTTAAATTAGACTAACATCTCGGAAGGCACGGGGTATTACCACCTACGATCGTATCTGGAAAATGTCCTCAACTTTCCAAAGAAGCGAAGGACACCTTTTTAACCGCCGAGGGGTATTACCACACTAAAGATGAAGATGGGATAAAGGCTAAATTTAAAAATTCTAAAAAAAAGATATACGAATGTTTTGGATGCCTACATACAGACTTTACTTTCCAGGAGAAGTTGCTTATGAACAGGGTAGATATGAAATTGAAGCTTACCCGCACGAGCCCTGAGATCTGCATAAATCTCGGGGCTGATCAAGAAGAAGGCGCGAAACCCGTTGTGATACACTTCGTGGAAACGTATGTACGTATACGCCGAGTGAAATTAAGTTCCCCAAAACATATAGAAATCGAGAAAGAACTGGTACACGCCACAGTGACATATCCAATTAACAGCGTACAGTTCAAACTGTGCACGGTTCCCGCAGGGCTGCCATCGAAACAGATAGAAAACATTGCTCTTGGAGTCCTACCTAAGAGGATTTTAATTGGACTGCAAGACCACGCCTCGACGAATGGAAATTATAAAAAGAGTGCGTTAAAGTTCGAGAATTTCGGGCTAAAAAATATTACTCTATACGTAAATGGCATCGCTCTGGGTCGGGTAATGAATATGGACTACTCATCAGATGCTGTGTTCCCGCTCTGTGCGAGAGCTTCTAGTAGTTTGGCTCATAATACGGGTGCGTGTGATGAACTTGATTTCGGGATAACTCGTGAAGAATTTGTGGAACAGTTTAATATTTACTCATATGACATTACGCCTGACTTTACTGCTGGCGTAAATACGCATTTAAACGCCCAGCAGACCGGCACCATTTCAGTGAGGCTGGAGTATGCCAAACCTATGGACGCTCCTATTAGTGTACTAGTATACCTCGAGTCGCAAGCCCTAATAGAAGTAGATAGATTTAGGAACGTCACGACAGATTTTTAAAATGGATGCAAATACACTCCAGAGAGAGATGAAGAGTGACTGTTTCGCGCGTTCCAAATTTATCGGGGTTTTTGCAAAGAATGAAATATTGAAGCTGGATACTTCAAGAAACTGGTACGGGGCAATCGTTAACACCGACATTGCGGGTGTTGAGGGTATTCATTGGTTTGCAATCTATTTTAAAACTAAGGAAAGAATGTACTATTTCGATTCACTCGGTTTCCCACCATGGCATGACTCGACAATTGTACAGTTTATGCGCGATTACGTGTGCCTGAGGTTATTTGGAATCCTTATCGCCTTCAAGGATATTATACTGAAACATGTGGATTGTATTGTATTTTGTTTCTCATGCACATGTCACGTGGGAAGGGATTTATGAGATTTTTAAAATTATTCGATTTGTGCGACACAGAGCTGAACGATAAATATGTGTGCAGACAGATAAAAAAAAGGTTCCCGTATGTTAGTACCCCCTGTAATGTGTAAGATCTATATTGTGTAAACCTATATATATACATTTGTAACCATCAAGAATTGGGCACTGGCCCTTTTTGTACGTTTTTCTGCTGCTTAATAAAATGAAAATATATTGTCTTTTGTTCTTAACCTCCAAAAATACTTACATAAGCTCATCGATGAGCACGCACTCGCTTGACCGGATGAGTGTCAATACCACGATTTCTGGGTCGCTGGGTGAGGTGACTACCACTTCATTTATCACCATTTCGTCAAAAGTGTTTATAATATGATCTATCTCCGTCTCGGTCCTATAAGATTAACTAAAAATAAAGAGAAAATTATTTTTCAAAACGAAGGCATTTCTTAAAAGTTTTAATATTTCTATAAACCTAACTGTGCAAGGAATGTACAATATATATATATATATATATATATATATATATATATGCGGAAATAACGATGAAGGATGTAGAGAATAATTGAAAATGTTTTGCAATTATTGAATTATTGTGGTCTTTTATAAGTTAATTCCGATTGAAACGTTTTATATATATATATATATATATATAGACCGAGAATAAAGCACAAACTACTTTCAAAACGCGTTTGTTGCGGCACTTATATGCTAATTAACACTGAATGAAGGTCTGGTTATATTATAAACGAGAAAAACTCATCTTTAAATTGTCGAGAGCCCTGTAATTTAAATAAACCTACTGTGTACTGCATTATCTTAAATTCCAAAAGAAATGTAAAAACATACTATATAGCTTCAAAGCACTTACATTATTTCCTCAACAGCCTGACGCTCGCTGTCCCGCGCCAACCGCACGACTTCTGATTTGCTGAGTTGCTAGGTGGGGCTGCTAGCACTTCATTCTTTCTCCTTTCGTCAAAAGTGTTTATAACATGGTCTAACTCCGTCCCGGTTCTGTAATTAAAATAAATGTCATGGAATTGGATGCAGTTAAAAGTGTTGACTACTATCTATATATATATATATATATATATATGGGTCATGATTAAGCACGTTTTTCAAATCACTTTTATTGCAATTTGGTAAAATCCTACTGTAGTACCGCATTATCGTAAAATAATCTTAAAGTTCCAACATATACATATATATCAATATGTATATTGTTACAAAGCGATGCTGCAAGATGTTGCAAGATGTTACAATGCAATGGTGCAAGATATTGCAAGATATTGCAAGGTGTTGCCATGCAATGTTGCAGCCTGTTGCAGCAATATATACAAATGGTGATATAATAGCGATGGAGACAGCAGATAGTTAAGCACAACGGGAATAATTTTCACGTTGTAGAAAATTCAGAACAAAAAGAAAATTAGACTGTCAATTATAAACGAGAAGCAATACAAACTAATTTTCAAAGCAGTTATTATGACATCTCATCAGTGTTTACGATATATATATATATATATATATATATATATCAGAGAATGAAAATTAAATTTGCAAACGCGATTATTTCAATTTGACTATAACTTAGCGTTTAAGCATCCACAAGAAAAGGAAAAACGTACTATATAATCTAAAAATACTTAGAACACCTCCTCTATGCTCTGGCTCTCGTCGACCCGTCCCAATACCACGACATCTGGATCACTGGGATGGATGGGGGATGGTGCCCCCATTTCGTCAAAAGTTGCTATAACACGCCCTAACTCGGAATCACTCCTGCAAGTAAAAAAATGTCATGAAATTGGATGCGGGTAACTCGTTTTGTGCCCTAACATCGGCGTTGTTTTAACGGAAAAAATAGTGTTATTCAATGTTAATAAATAAATAAGATTTGTTTGCGCTGAGAGATACTGTCTGCGGTTAGGTTAGGTTAGGTTAGTCTACGCACGGTTAGGCTATGCTAGGATAGGCTATGCTCTGCTAAGTTAGGCCAAGTTAGGCTAGTTTACACCCGGTTAGGTTAGGCTAAGTTAGGCTAGGTTAGGTTAGGTTAGTTTACACCCGGTTAGGTTAGGTTACGCTAGGTTTGGCTAAGTTAGGCTAGGATAGGTTAGGTTAGGTTAGGCTAAGTTAGGCAGGTTAGGTTACGCCCGATTAGTCTATGCTAAGAGAGGTTAGGTTACGCCCGATTAGTCTATGGTAAGATAGGTTAGGTTAGGTTATGAGAGAGTATATATCTCGCTATTGGGGCTTTGCACGCATCAGTTTATATATATATATTTATAGAGTTAGGGTTAAGCTCTGAGATTAGTTTACATCCCTCTTAAAGCTCCATTACGAGTTTGATTGCAGATAAAAGTATTGGTCACCATATATGCAGTATATATATATATATATATATATATATATATATATATATATATATATATATATGGAACACAGACACTAAATAAACATAATTTTAAAACGCATTTATTGCAGTGTGGTAACTTAAAATCCTACGGCAATGCTGAATTATCGTGAAAATAATCTTAAAGCTCCATTACGAGTTTGATTGCAGATAAAAGTATTGGCCACCATATATATATATATATATATATATATATATATATATATATATATATATATACTGTACATATGGGACACAGACATTATTTAAACATAATTTTTCAAAACACTTATTATGACACTTATAAGATACTCACATCTCAATGCCGTCTCCACCGAGCGGTACTTGAATTTCGTTGCAATTTTCCGTAACAAACTGGGAAGAAAATAGCTCATTCTGGTCTACTGCATTCAAGTGGCGGAGTGTCGCTTGGGCATAGAAGTCACCATCAACAAACAGGTCGGGTGAAGCGTACAGTTGATCCATGGTTTGTATGTTGCAATATATTGCGAGGAACTGACTCTCTGCATTTTAATTCACCATTTATAAGGGGCGCATGTGGCCAACCAACAAGCGCGACCTTAGCTACCTATTGGCTACCGGCGAGATTTTGGGCGGGTATTAGAACCTAGGTCAGCATTTTCGGCCAATCCGAGAGTCTGCCCCCTTTCTAAAGAACCGTCATTGGGTGTTCCACGAAAGCTGGGGGCACGAGGTTTGGGCTGAGTATAGCTATAGGCTTGCTTGGAACCACCCGAGGTCTGGATACAGTGCTGTGATTGGCTATCCCGCATCAAATCTGGGTGGGACGTCTGTTCCGATGCCTTGGTCAACATTTTGTTCGCTTTATCGACCGCTGCTGTACTTTGTTTCGCTACTTTTAAATCACCAGTGACTATAACTCCTAAATACTTTTCCTGCTCTACGCTTGTTAACTCCTTCCTTGACATACTATACGAAAAATTACCGTTTCGCGAACATATATGTAAAATTTTGCACTTATCAACGTTAAATCTCATTTGCCATGTGACTGACCAATCAACGATTTTATTCAGATCTTCCTGAATTTTATCTCTATCTTCGTCATTAATCGCCCTACCACCAAGCTTCATTTCATCCGCAAACTTTGAAACTGCACTGACGAGGCCAACATCTAAATCGTTAATATATATAAGAAAAAGCAAGGGGCCAATACAGAACCCTAAGGAACGCCACTCCCTACTTTAACCCAACACGAGTCCGCTCCATCAACGACCACCCTCTGTTTCCTACCTCGCAACCACTCTTCTATCCAATTTATTACTACACCCGTGATTCCATGAGCCTTAGTTTTTTTCAATGAGTCTTTTGTGCGGTACGGTGTCAAACGCTTTTTGAAAATCTAAATACATACATCAACTGTCCGATGACTATCGTAAACGTCAACCACGCTTTGAAAAAATTCTAAAAAATTAGTTAAGCAAGATTTGTTTCGCCTAAAACCGTGCTGCGTATTTCTAACTAAGTTATGCAATTCTAAGTGTTCGACTATACGATCCCTATTATTGATTCCAGCAGCTTACCTACAACAGACGTTAAACTGATTGGCCTATAATTTCCCGCCGCATCTTTATCGCCTTTCTTAAAGATAGGTGTTACGTTTGCTAACTTGAAATTATCTGGTATGCACCCCTCTGAAATAGACGCATTAAATTTTTTGTAACCGGCAAAACAATGCTATCTTTCAATTCTTTAAGTTGTATGGAATATATGGAATCCGGCCCCGGGGATTTACGCATTTTCATTTTATCAATATAGCGCATTAACTCCCTTTCACTAACCACAATATTATCCAAAATATTACCATTATCAAAAGGTATTATGTCTATGACCGTAGGGATATTCGTTACATCTTCTATAGTAAAAACCGACGTAAAAAATTCGTTTAGCAAGGTAGCCATTTCCTTGTTTTCAGAAACTAGATCTTAACATTTTTCAACGGCCACAAGACACTTTTTACTGGATTTCTATTGTTAACGTATTGAAAGAATCGCTTGGGGTTTTCTTTACCGTCATGAGCTATGGAGATTTCAAATTCGCGCTTGGACTTTTTTATTACATTTTTCGCTTCACGCTTTAGAAATATGTAGTTGTTTCGTAACCACAAATTGTCTTTATCGCACTTATGTAGCCTATAAGCCCTATCTCTACTCGTTATAATGTCTCCTACTCTAGAAGTAAACTACAAGGGCCTGTTGTTTACTTTCGCACGCTTAATTTTGTACAGTACACATAACTAAAGCCTGCTCACTACCTATTATTCTCTTTAGTTCACGATATAACGCTTCGTCCGTATCAGCTGTTTGATTAGGGGGCCTATATATAACCGCAACAAGTTCGAAATCGTTCAATTTAAGTTCTGCTATAGTCGAATCTACCGGTTCTGTAATTGTGTGCTTTACTTCTATAACGTTCGCAATATTATCTTTGATATACAAGATAACACCGCCTCCTCGCCTACCTATTCTGTTTTTAACAAAAAGTCTATAACCTCTAATTTGATACTCCCCTACAATGTCACGTGTTTCAGTGCTAAGCCACGATTCATTTATCGCAATTAAATCAGTCTTTACAAGCAATTAAAGAAAAAAATTCGTTTATTTTATTTCGTAGGCTACGAGCATTTAAGGGTAGAACCTTCGAGTTGTTTGTAATTGCGACACCTTCGCGAGCGCAGGGGAAATATATGAAAATTACGCTGGGACCGTTCGAGTTACGGCAGCCTGAAAAGACGAGACAGTATTATGAAATAGTCTTCCTAAATGCGCAGCTCCAACGTCATTAAAATGAAGTCCATCTCCGAGAAACAAGTCCCTCCTGCCGTAGAAACTGTTCCAAAAATTAGCAAAATGCACTCCTTGCTGTTGACAAAGAGACTTTAGGTTATTGGTGATAAAGGTCGCCTTCCTGTAGAAATCGCTACGTTGAATAATTCGAGGAAGTATACCTGTTAAAACAATCTTATTAGTTTTTTCCTTTAGTCGCTCTAGTAAGTCCCTGTACCTCGCCAGCAGTTCTTCCGATCTAGAATTTGAAACGTTATTAGTACCGACATGAATAACATACGTTGTGTCCTCAGAGGTACCGTCTGTAAAATGGTTAACACTATTAGTTATATCCTCCACCCTTGCACCAGGGTAGCAGTAACGGCACCTACGACGAGAGTTTCTCCCACAGAATTCCTCGAGCTGCCATCGAACAATGGAATCGCCAACGAGTCGTATTTCCGTTTCATCAGCATCTTCGAAACCTAAAACAGAAAACTTATTGTTTTTTATTACTGGTAGACAAGTCTTAGGTTTTCTCAATGGGGCTCCATTACGCACTCGAACGAAGGGTTCGGAACTAGGGGAAGAGAGAGGGCTATTAGTACTATTTATATTATTAGTAGAAACTGAGGCAGGAGGGGTCGTAACTGGAGTCTCAAGGGATTCTAATTTTGCCGTCAGAAGCATCACGCTTTCTTCAAACCTCACACTGGCCTCCCTCTCACGTTCTAACTCGTTCCTCAGCACTTCCATGCTTGAGCACCACCTGCAAACTAAATGTTCATTATTCAACTGCACTCCCCAAAAATTTAGACGTATTTAATTCTTGCGTTGTAAATTCAATCACTCCTGTCTTAGCAGCCCTTCAGCGAGGAGGTTGGAATCCTCCTCGAAGAGGCCGAGGCATCCTCCCTTTTAAATTCCGGCCTCAGCCATGGTCGAAAGAGGTCGAACCTCTCCCCCTGTAAATTCTGAATTAGACTACGAGGCTGAGCACTACCTGTACATTTTAGCAGTAAATTACAGTCAGAAAAATTCTTTATCTTCTCCTTCGAGCCGTGCTCTTTTCAGAGAACTTAGTCATTAAAATCTCCCGATACGTCACAAGAAGAATCGGGGGAACCCTCAGAGAATTTAATTAGCCTCTCAGAAGCCTCCGAGCCACTATACAAGAACTCGGAGAGTAGTATAGCAGAAACTACTGCAAGTAACAAATCCGTTGCTGCCTCCCAACCAGAACCCCCGTCGACTTCGAACCAACCCAGGCCATAGACGGAGGTTAATATATATATATAATACACAGTATATATGTGTATATATATATATACATATATATATATGCAATAAAATATATATATATATATTATTATATATATATATATATATATATATATATATATATATATATATATATATATATATATGCAATAAAATCACAGAACAACACGTGATTTTTTTAATAATAAAAGAACCACAATGAAAAGGAAAAGGAAACACGAAATCCGAGCGCTTTCGTGATATATTCACATCTTCAGGGACAAGAATATATATATATATATGTGTGTGTTTGTGTGTGTGTGTTTGTGCATATATATATATATATATATATATATATATATACATATATATATATATATATACACAGAAATGCAGTGTATGTATATATATATATATATAAATATACTGCGCCTCGGTGGTGTAGTGGTTAGCGTCGCTGACTACGAATCCATCGGCCCCGGGTTCGAGACCCGACGGCAGCCGGCGTGGTAGATAAATGGGTACCCTAGGTGGCGAAGTGGTTAAGACGCTGGGCTGCTGTTGGGGCGTGGTTCGGATTCCACGTTAAACTCTAGGTCTAAGGTGGAGTGAACAGCTTGACCTTCGTCAGAATGAACAATTCTGGCGGAAGCTAACCAAAAGGTTACCAAAGGTTATATATATATATATATATATATATATATATATATATATATATATATATATGCAGGGTGTCCGAGAATTATCTGTACAATTTTTGGGTGTTATTAAAAGTCAACCATGAAGTGTAGAAATTCCTGTGTTGTCCCATTTTACAGAGAAACTCATTAAGTTTTTTCTGATAACAAGCTTTGACAAGTTTTTCTTTTTCAGATATTCATACACACCCCTCATCCTTAATGAATCCACAGGAGAAAGCACAGTGTGTTGAATGGTTTATCGAAACAAAATCAGATACACAAGTTCAACGAAGGTTTCGAACTAATTACAACAGAAACCCTCCATCAAGAGTAACCATACGAGCTTGGTATAAAAGGTTTAAGGAAACTGGAAGTGTAGAGCATAAGAAAGGAGCAGGGCGGCCTCGAACGTCTTTTGAAATTGTCGAGCGCATTCGAGAGGCTTTTGTTCGCAGTCCACGCAAGTCGACAAGAATTGCATCACGAGAGTTACAGATACCTCGTTCGACAGTGCATGATGTCTTGCGTAAACGTTTGAAGTTGCATCCTTACAAGTTGCAAATCTTGCAACAGATTACGCAAGAAGATAAGGTCTCCCACAAGGAATTTGCAATGACTCTGCTTGACAGAGTCGATCAGGACAATGCGTTCTTGGCAAGAATCATGTTTTCGGACGAGGCAACTTTTCATGTTTCAGGCAAGGTAAACAAAATGTGCGCATATGGGGGTTACAAAATCCACATTGCATAGAAGAGCACATCGGAGACAGTCCTAAAGTTAATGTGTGGTGTGGTCTGTTACATGATCGCGTGATTGGACCATTTTTCTTCGGTGAATCAACAGTGACCTCCAATACCTACCTGGACATGTTGCAACACTTTGTCTATCCGCAATTGGAAGCACTGCATCCACGCATCATTTTTCAGGAAGATGGCGCACCGCCACATTGGGCCTTGATCGTCCGTAAGTCCCTGAATGAGACATTCCCAAACAGGTGGATTGGCCGTGGAGGTGCAATTCATTGGCCGGCTAGATCTCCCGACATCACACCCTGTGATTTCTTTCTTTGGGGATTCGTCAAAGATCTTGTGTACAATACGCGGGTGACAGACATTGATGATTTAAAAACAAGAATCACATCTGCTATTGAGCGAATTGATGTGGATATGCTGCAGCGTACATGGCAATATTTGGAGTATCGATTGGATGTTTTGCGAATCACGGATGGTGCACATATCCAATGTTTGTAAGAACGTTACTTTAATAAAAGAAACTTTTGAAAATACAGATTCTAAATAATCTTGTATAAAATTTTACGTGTGTTCTCAAGAATTTTATTAAAAGATGAAATTGTACAGATAATTTTCGGACACACTGGAATTTCTAAAAAACTTGTCAAAACTTGGTATCAGAAAAAGCTTAATGAGATTCTCTGTAAAATGGGACAACACTGGAATTTCTACACTTCATGGTTGACTTTTAATAACAGCCAAAAATTGTACAGATAATTCTCGGACACCCTGTATATACAGGGCGTCCCAAAAAAATGTATACACACTTTAAATAATTATAAAGGCAGTGTTTATTAAAATACATTTCATTTTCAAAATGTAATAGAATCTACAGACATTATTTAATTGTTTTGTCAACGCCTGTTTTCAAACTGACGTCCGTTCTGGTCCAGGCACTGCTGATAACGCGAAGCAATGGAATCGCAAACATCACGAAACATTTCGTTTGGTATTTGTGTGCATTCCCGTTCAATGGCTGCTCTCAATTCAGCGACTGTTGCAGGTTTTATAGCGTAGATTTTGTCTTTTAAGTATCCCCATAAAAAAAGTCTAGTGGTGTGAGGTCTGGTGAACGCGGAGGGTATTCTACGAAACCCCTTCGTCCAATCCACATCCACATCGTGCCAAGTACCACTCGCAATACTCCACTCTTCGGTCCGGATCATCTTCATTAATAGCATGGACTAATCTTGGAATGTAACTTTTCCATTGACAGCGCTTCAAAATGCGTTGGACAGACGATTCTGAAATTCCTACCTCACGACTCGCTTGCCGCACAGATTTTCTTGGACTTTGGTGATACGTTTCCAGTACTCTTTCTTGCTTTGTGGGGCTTGTCGATGTCCGTGGTCTTCCGGAACGCTTCTTGTGGACATTCTGAACAGTTCCATCGGCTTCAAACTTATCTCTAATTCGAGTGATGGTAAGTCGCGTTGGTGGATCTGTTTGAAACTCCCTCCTAAACTGTCTTTGCACTTCAACTGCGTTTTCACACTTCCAGTAGCATTTTAGAATGAATTTCCTTTGTTCAAAGCTTAGTCTGACTGCCATTATTAATTCTAATGGGTTCAACTTGGAAAGAAAGAAACATCAATTGAGCTATCAGCTGTTAAAGTGTGTATACATTTTTTTGGGACGCCCTGTATATATATATATATATATATATATAATATATATATATATATATACACATATATATATATATATATTTCCTGTACTAATATGCATTTGATTATACGTTTCGTATGTTATTATTTTCAATATATTTAATTAGTTAATATAACTGTATATATATATTTTTTTCCTGTACTAATATTCTGATAATCCAACGTTTTGTATATTTTTTATTATATATTTCTTGTTCGTGTTTCTTATGCTATTATTATTTTTTGATCATACATATATTCCATTGTAAATGTATTATATATTCATCGTCCTTATGCTATTATTATTTTTGATCATATATATTCCATTGTATGTTTATTTTCTATATATTTTCATTAATTCGCCTAAATAAAGAGAATGATGTAATGGTGTTTTATTTAATTCTTTTTGGTTGTACACGGTATTTAATTATATCAATTGGATGGCTTCTAAAACGGATTTGTAAACCAGAATATATGCATTAATTATATAAATAGCGCTATCTGGCAACTCTACCTGTACACCTGAACGAGCCATTTACGCCTTCTAAGCCAACTGGCGGATTAAGCCAAAATATATGCTTTCATTAAATAAGTAGCGCGATCTGGCAACTCAGCCAGATACGCCAACTGGCGGGTTAAGTCAGAATATATACGTACTTAAATTAAATAGCGCAAACTGGTAACTCATCCTGATACGCCAACTGGCGGATTAAGCCAGAATATATGCTTTAATTAAATAAATAGCGCAAACTGGTAACTCAGCCTTCTAAGCCAACTGGCGGATTAAGCCGGAATATATGCTTTAATTAAATGAATAGCGCAATCTGGAAACTCAACCAGATAAGCCAACTGGCTGATTAAGCCAGGTGGTTGATTAGAAACATATTAAGACAACGGCCGCTCGGCTGAAATCTTAATATGCACTTGGCTCCTGCCAGGCGAACACCTCTCCTCTTCCTTTCTCTCCTTATCCTCTCTCTTCTTTTGGGGAATAACTCCGCCTCCAAGTTGCATAACCCCTTGTTGCTCTTGCAACATTTCCCTCCCATTTGATGCATAACAACTTGCAACATCCCCCCTTGGTGCATAAAGACTTGCAACATTTCCCCTTGTTGCATACCCATTTGCAACATTTTCCCATCCCCCATTTGTTGCATAGCCCATTTGCAACATTGATCGACGTTTTCAATTGCATTGCACTCGTCCATTTTCACCCATACTACTGAAACGAGTTAAGTACATCCTTCTAAAGGATTGGAAGCATACTCTAAGTACGTGAACATCACTTACACAACACTGTTCACATTCATTCGCTATAGTGTAAGGATTGTCCTCATTAAGGCTGTTGTAGTAGCGTTGGAATTACTCACACTCACTAGCACTCATGCTGTCATAGTTAAAATAATGTTTAAGGGATGGAACTCCTATGTAATTTAAAGTGTCGTGAGTGAAGAATGTTTAAGGGAAATACTCTTTTGAAACTTCAGCATCTACGCCCATTACTTTCGGAAGTGTAGCGTAGCTAATTTACAAGGTTTGAATAGTAACATGTCTTTAAACTGGATATTATTCTTTATCTGCATCTGAATAAGCTTGTTTTCTCTTTTCAAGAGATCACCCGTGAATATCTCTGATGACTCGTGTTCAAGCAGTTCCTTATAAAGAAACTGCGTATCAAATTTTGCGGCATTATGAGCTAGAATATAGTTATTTTTTTAAACTGATTTGCTAGCTTAACAACATAGTCCACAAAGAGTTTCACGGAGGAGTCTCTTACAGTCGTCTTAAAAATATTTGACCGTTTACCACAATTGAGGCATTCATTACACTCAATATTGGTTTCGGGATTCGTGTTGGTCTCTATATCATAGTGCACTGTTATACAAGGTTTATTTTTTGGTTTGATATCTTTCATATAAAATACATGCTTTAGCCCATCCGCCTTATATTTCCATGATATGTAGAACAATGAATTTCATCACATTTATGTTCAAATGTTCCGCTCTCACCCATTGTATGAAACATACCATACTCGTAAATCCTTATTTTCCTGCACGTCCCTTTTGATTTATGGAAATCAAAGCGTGTATTATTGAAAATCGTGCGTCGACATATATTACAATCTCTCTTCTCGGCTTCAACCACTCCACTTTCGCATGTAGGACTTTTACACTGATCGCAAACCATACGACAATCCTTACAATGTTCCAGCAGATCAGTCGTAAACTCAAGGCATCCTTACACAAATCATGATGTCTTCAATACTTACGACTTTTATCGTAACTAGCATAAAGCGATCTATTACAAATGGGAAGGTATGTTGTTCCCACCAAACCTAAAATAATTAAAGGTTTTGTACGATCTCTCACACTACCTTTAAAAACATATACATCATCCAATTCAAATTCAATTATACGTAGTCATTTCGAGCTCAACCTTTGTCAGCCCATCAGACCCCATTTACAGTTAAAATGAAGATTACAGTCTGTAGCTAGTTTTCGCGCACGCGTCGCAACCGTAGGTAACCAAATTTTTTTTAGCACATAATTAACGAACATATGTGCAAGAACAACGGCATTAAAACTGCAACCACGATCGACAGTAGTGTGACCTCTGTAAATTTGATAGCTGTTAAAGTTAAGTGTATAAGGTAGTGATTCTTAACCTTTTTCCGACCTTGCATCACTTCGAAACAACACACCTTCCCGCACCCTCTATCAGAATTTGTAATCAATATTTAAGTATATATGTATTTAAGTATACAGTGTATATTATAAAATAAAGATATTTAAAATTTTAAAACAAAGATATTTAAGTCATGTAGTTTATTTAAATTCCTGTACACAAAAGGTTCAAAATAGTAAATGCAGGGCCGGCCCCAACTATGTGCGGCCTGTGCGGCTGCACAGGGCCCCCCCATCAATTAGAGGGCCCCTCCAAAATTCATTTGTTCTTCGTATTTTTAGTTGCTATAGCATCACCAAACTTATAAAAACGACACAAAACCACATAAAAGAATGTAAATAAGCAGCATAAATAAGCGTGTATTATTATATTTATATTTGTAGGCTACTTTTTGTCATTATGTGTTCAGAACTGTCACTGTTAAAATTCTTTTCGTTAAAATTTTTTCGCCTCTTTATGTAAGTAATGTGGCGTGTGCGCGGCGTATACGATATTATTATATCAGTGTTTCTGTTCGGGTATCAATCTATTTTTTGGGACGGTATATTTTTTTGGTTATGATACGGCATATATCAATTATATCTAATATATCAAGTTATCAACTCTCTATTACATCATCAGTTTATTGATCATAATATCGAGACATATAACAAACCATCCGTCACCTCAGCGGCGCCTCATGTAGTATTGCCATAGAGACGTCATCCGAAAATTTAAAACCGTGATCTGTAGCCACCAGCCAGTTGGCAAGCAACTGTTTTATGGAAAGGTATGTTTCTCTCTCAGGTTGGAGCATAGTGCTTTAGTTTTGATATATTTTCCTCAGTGGACTCGCTATCATCAGTATTAAGCAAAAGATTAGCAGGCAGCTGTCTTATGATAGTGTTATTGAAGATTTTGCCTCGAGAAAATTAAGGAGGTACAGATTATAAGCACTTCAGAGTACTGGTATTTATGGTTTGACAAACATTGATGTTTTTTGTTAATTTTTCTAATCATGGTTGCAGTTGGCTTCAACAATTTTCCTTTATTTCTTCTTGTTCTCTTATTTATCATTTTATCAAACGATATTTACAATTGTCAATTTTATTTTCCGCCATTGCTTATTATTTTCTCCACATTAAAATCATTTCAAATTTATACTGTACTATGTAATTTTGAATATTTGTAATTCTTTAAATAATAAAAGAGGAACACTGATACTGATTTACCTTCCTGTTATATATTTGTGATATATATATATATAAATAAGGGGGCGCCCATATAAGAGCTTGCCTAGGGCGCCAAATACCCTTGCGCCACGGTGTATATATATATATATATATATATATATATATATATATATATATATATATATATACAGGGTGGGCCGTAAGTTTCCATACATAGGAAAAATAAAAAAAAATTTATGGACAACCATTTTTATTTATATAATATGCTCTACATGGTTGCCATTGTTTTGAAAACACATTTCAATACGTGTTCCCCACTGTTGATGAACACGCATTAGCACAGTTGACGTTATGCTTGTAATGGCGTTGGTGATACGTTCCTTTAGATGATTTATGTCTCGTATCTTTTCCTGATACACCATGGCCTTCAAGTGCCCCCAAAGATAGAAATCAAGGGGGGTGAGATCTGGGGATCTGGGAGGCCACTCCACAGGACCACGCCGACCAATCCAAGCATCCGGAAACTGCTGATCCAAATACCGACGCACGTGAAGACCATAATGAGGTGGAGCTCCATCTTGCTGGAAGTAAACTGGGAAGTTACCTTCCTCGTTTAGCAGGGATGGGAAAATCTCTTCTTGCAACATGTTAAGATACCTTTCGGCATTAAGATTTCCACTGACAAAAATTGGTCCAATAATTCTGTCAACCCATATCCCGGCCCACACCATCACTTTACCGGCACCTTGCATCTTCGTCGGACTCAGCCAGTTAGGGTTAGCATTACTCCAATAACGTATGTTTTGCCGATTAACCTCTCCATTGACGTAAAAATTTGCTTCATCAGTAAACAAGATCTTACGTCAAACGCATATTCTTAGGGTATCTGAAACATAAAAACAAACGTTTAATTTTTCCTATGTATGGAAACTTACGGCCCACCCTGTATATATATATATATATAATATTGGGTGTTTGCCTTTATGAAGATGATGTCCTCACAGAAAATCAAAAATATATGTGGAGCCCCGGGAGGGTTGTATAAGGAATGGGGGCCCCAACAATCTTGCACAGGGCCGCCCCTCAGAAGCTAGGGCCGGCCCTGAGTAAATGTACTGTATCAAATTTATTTTAAGTTGTTCTTATATTGTACAAAAACATCAGTGACTATGTTGTTGCTGTTTTTCTTTTATAAGCAGAGCAAACCGTGAGACTGTCTTCGATAGAGCAAGTCTCATACCGTTCCTTGGGTCTAATTTATTTCGTTGCAAATCTGAAAAAACAGCTTCGCAAAGATAGGTTGTAGCGAAGGGTATAAGAACTCGCAAAGCTTTTTGCGCAAGACGCGGAAAAGCTTCGAGTTGTGACTACCAGAATCGTCCAAGATCCATGGAGTCATAGAGCATATTTTGTTTCTTGTTACCGTGGATATCCAAAAGATCATCTGTCGTTACGTCTGCATCGTCCATTAAACCAAGATTGAATAAGAATGGGTCTCGATTCCAGCTTTCTTCTGACTGGAGATTTCCGAGTGCGAAGTAGCCATAAAATGACTGTTGGAGCAATTCCAAATGAGCAATCATTTTACGGCGATGACGTTATTGTTTTCGTTATCTTCAACCAAACTGTTTGTCAATGAAAAATTGGTGAAATTACAGTATTTTTCTCAACCCGACGTTTCCAAAGATCAAGTATTTGCAATGAATGTAGTAACCTTTTCTGCGGAAGTTATCATGTTTGCCTCCCCTCCCTGAAGTGCTATATTGAGCTCATTCAAGTATGTGAAAATGTCAGCTAAGTATGCGAGAGACAAAGGAAAGTCATATCATACAAAATGTTCTGCAAGATCATTGCGCTGCTCTCGTAGAAATATTGTAATCTCTATACTGAGCTCATATACTCGGTTGAGTACTCTGCCGTGAGACAGCCACCTTACTTCCGTATGAAAAAGTAGCACAGAATGCTCTGAACCAATTCCTTCACAGAAAGTGCGAAAAATACGATGATTCAAAGCATGCCCTTTGATGAAGTTGACGGTACGTACTACAATAGACAAAACCTCTTTGAGCCCCTGGGGTAGAGTCTTGGAGGCCAAAGCATAGCGATGAAGAAAACAATATGCAACAATGACATGAGGCATTTCTGTTTTTACCAAAGCTGTAAATCCCGATTTGCTGCCCAACATTGATGGAGCTCCATCTGTGCAAATAGAACCAAGCATATCGAACATCAATTCATTCTTAGCAAAGAATTCCTTCACTAGCTCAATCACATTTATCACCTTGGTTGTTCTCAAAAGTGTTTCACAGGAAAGGAACTCTTCTTTGATCTGCCCATTTTTCACATAGCGGACGAACACCAACAATTGAATGCAATTGGCGACGTAATTTGACTCATCGAGTTGCATACTGAATTTTGCAGGACTGGCTTTGAGATAAGAAATTACTTGCTCCCGAGCTGCCACAAACTAAGGGGAATCCCACCCATACCTAACCTGAGAGAGAGAGAGAGAGAGAGAGAGAGAGAGAGAGAGATAACATTTTTTCGTCTGGACCTCCAGACGCATAATAAAGCTCTTGACCTTACAGTTGGCTTAGAAGGTGTAAATCAGCCATTTGGCTTAAGCAACCAGTTGGTATAACCAGCCATTTGGCATAGTGTATACATATATATACTTGCATACATGCAATGTTTATATATTCCCATCATCCCAATTATTCCTTGTAATTATATTGTGTAAAATATAAGATGTCCCCAATAATGTTAGTCTTGTGCTCTGTAGCTTATTTATTGGATGCTAAATCTGTAACTAATTTAAGCTGAATTGTACTAATATATAAAACATGATTTCTATCATTTAATAAATTGATGAAAATACACTGTCTTCTTCTTAACCAAAAGAAAAAAAGCTTACATTAGTTCCCCGACGACCTGACAATCGTTGGACCGGATGTGAGCCAATATTTCGACCTCGGACTGCGCTGTAAAACCTCCAAATCACCGTCGGTTATTTGCTTTTCTTCAAAGCTGTCACGAAAAGTAGCTAAAATACGATCGAGTTCCGCATCGGACCTATAAGGAGAAAGGATACGGTTGAATACAGAAAATTATTTTGACAGCTCATACATTTTTCTAATAATGATCATATTGGATGACTACGCACGGTCACAGGGTATCAAGCACCTATCAGATATTAAACGATTCATCCACATGGAATTTTTTTAATTAAAATCCATTTTCTCCATATATATATATATATATATATATATATATATATATATATATATATATATATATATATATATATATATATATATACAGGGCGTCCCAAAAAAATGTATACACACTTTAAATACTTATAAAGGCAGTTTATTAAAATACATTTCATTTTCAAAATGTAATAGAATCTACAGACATTATTTAATTGTTTTGTCAACGCCTGTTTTCAAACTGACGTCCGTTCTGGTCCAGGCACTGCTGATAACGCGAAGCAATGGAATCGCAAACATCACGAAACATTTCGTTTGGTATTTGTGTGCATTCTCGTTCAATGGCTGCTCTCAATTCAGCGACTGTTGCAGGTTTTATAGCGTAGACTTTGTCTTTTAAGTATCCCCATAAAAAAGTCTAGTGGTGTGAGGTCTGGTGAACGCGGAGGGTATTCTACGAAACCCCTTCGTCCAATCCACATCCACATCGTGCCAAGTACCACTCGCAATACTCCACTCTTCGGTCCGGATCATCTTCATTAATAGCATGGACTAATCTTGGAATGTAACTTTTCCATTGACAGCGCTTCAAAATGCGTTGGACAGACGATTCTGAAATTCCTACCTCACGACTCGCTTGCCGCACAGATTTTCTTGGACTTTGGTGATACGTTTCCATACTCTTTCTTGCTTTGTGGGGCTTGTCGATGTCCGCGGTCTTCCGGAACGCTTCTTGTGGACATTCTGAACAGTTCCATCGGCTTCAAACTTATCTCTAATTCGAGTGATGGTAAGTCGCGTTGATGGATCTGTTTGAAACTCCCTCCTAAACTGTCTTTGCACTTCAACTGCGTTTTCACACTTCCAGTAGCATTATAGAATGAATTTCCTTTGTTCAAAGCTTAGTCTGACTGCCATTATTAATTCTAATGGGTTTAACTTGGAAAGAAAGAAACATCAATTGAGCTATCAGCTGTTAAAGTGTGTATACATTTTTTTGGGACGCCCTGTATATATATATATATACAATTAAATAAATAAATATACATTCTTTTTGTTCTACGGGGTATATTAAATATTTAAAAATAATAATATATCTACAAAATTAAATAATTAAATATACATCCTTTATGTTCTACGGTGCAAAACGCTAAACTCATACGTAATAGAGTCTACATTCACATCGATATTACTTTGTACTACGTGGTAAATCGTCCAAGCAACACCACCATTTAACTGATACGGATGCATATGACGCGTTCGGTGGAGAAGGGGCGAACGCCACAAAATTCGAAAAATGAGTTTTTTGTCGTATAATTATCCTTTAAAACCTTTGCTTTACCTATGCAAAAAATTAGATGTTAGTCTGCACTCTTTCACGGTAAAATTTAGGTTTTAATGTATCTCAGAGAAATTCACTCCGCATCATTGCTTCACATTGAACACATCTATCTACTTTCTGGTCACTCGACAATGCCCTGTGATGCTCAATTTGGCCAAATTGAACAAAATATAAAAAATAATTACAGCAATATTATTTACACCAAAAAAGATTATGTTACGGCCATAACTACAGCCGTTTCGCAGCGCTTCCTAGTTGTAGAAATGAAACTGGCTGATTTTCTCGATTTTGACGTCCTAAAAACGTGCATTGTCATTAGGAAATCAACAACTACTAAATTTACAGATGCAAGAAAGTTAATATTTGACTTTCAACACAAAGAAGGCTACGTAATATCTACTGCATACCGCACAACCCCAGATAATAGCCATCCCGTCAGACTGCAGAAAGGGAAAAAATCCTACAGTGTCAGTTTATTCAATCTAGCCCAGCAGACACTGCAATCAAAGTATTCCCAATTGCTGCCAATAACTAAGGAAAAAATAAAAGATCTCAAAGAATTATCAGACCTAATGCCTGCAACTGCAGTGAACTATTATACAAGATTGTTAAAGGAACTGGAAGAAACCGAAACAGTTGAAGCAGGTAATACAACATTCGACGAAGAGGACCAAACAATGGATTACACCAGTTAACATCAGAAGCTATCAATAAATAATATTGTCAAATTTCTTGGCGTTTTATTATATCGACATATTACACAACAATATTTTACTCAAATATGTGTTCAAATTCATACAACAATTCAATAAACCGGAAAAATACAAAGGTTTAAAGTTTACAAACTTTAACTGCATTTTGTGGCATAATTCGAAAATGTTGCGTTCGCCCCTTCTCCACCGAACGCGTCATATACTCGACATAAATGGCTTTCATATTGTTCAATACTATTTTTGTGCCCACTTTACATTCGGTTGGCAAGTTATCATTAACCACGGCTAGAATACAATCAAAAGCACGCACAAAGAGATCATCGTTAACCACAACATCATTATTAAATACAAGTTTATAAACACTCCTTTCCAATCGAGGGTTTTTTCTTACCGTCCCGAGCTTTTCAATCGTGACCTCTTCTTCACTCTGCATAGCGGCAATTGAAATAGTCTTCCAAGTCGTAACGACAGCTATTCATTATATAGAGGTACCGCTCTTCAGGGTGAACAGTGTAGGTGAGCTCTGCCCTGTACCGCTCAAATGCTTTGTACCAAAGTTTAGGATATTTCGAAGAATCTAAACCATTTAAATATGCATCCAGCTCTAGACCATTCTCGCCTTGTTCATTCCTACACCCGATAGATCCATCGAGCAGAGCGGTGTATGCTTATTCAAGAACCGTAACAAAATAAACCATATCCGTAACACGGGCGTCTAATATAGGCTTCAGCTTGCGGAATCCGACGATTTCAAACATTCTGTTGAGGATGAAACGGTTTCGCGTAGGGACAAGAACGTTATTAAGAGAAGCATTCTTCCACATCAGTCGTATATCAATGCATGTCTGTTCGTTATTTATACACAACGTGCAAACAACGGCATATGAGGGGGCGTGACTAATCTGCTCTCTTCTTGTACCTACACATGCAGGGATTTTATAACGGTCCTCTCCCCACTTCTCAACTATCACGAAGACTCTATTCATCTCCTGAACACTTAAATAAATAACATTACGTTTACAAGAGTTTGCTTGCCTACAAATCGTTTCAACTGCATAGTTAATGGTGCCGGTTTTACGTCTGAACACGCGCAATGACTTCGTCACGGATACATCGTACGAGGCGTTCAGAATGCTTCTCAAAGTAAGTTCCATCGTATTCGTACGTCCACACGGTTCAAGCTGTGAGATGACTATGTGCGACAGGTGGACGGATCGGCTCGACGGGCGGAGTGAGTCACGCTGGTGAAACGTGTACGGGTTTGTCGAACTCGTGTGTTTCGTGAGGTACACAGGTGGGCGGCTCGCAGGGGGGAGCGCGTCACACTGCTAAAGCGTGTACAGGCTTGTTCGAACACTTGTGCTCTTGGACAAACAGAATTTTGCACTACATGAAACAATACCGGTTTTAATGTTTTATCACTCACCAGACGTTCATTTCCTCAAACTAAACATCTTCACAATCCGGTGCACTATTTGATAGAAACATATGCCCATATTTATCCTTCTTGTTTAATAAGCGATACTCGTCTCTAAAGTCTGTTAAAAACTCACACAGCCCATTAGCCACAACTCCACTACAAATCTCGTCATGATATATATCAATATAGTGGTAAAAATACTTAAGATTCTCCATGATGACAAGATTTACATTCTCATCCGTAGAGTACGAGTAGTCGGTATGGTGTAACATGACATAATATCGCTTGTCACAACACTCATCAACAAGACTCACTATCCATAACCGTTGCTTATCTTCTGAATGTAGCTTCTTCTACGTCGCGGTATATGTGAGCCTTTATAAAGGTTAGGTCTATAACATACTTCAATACATCGTCTGTACTACGAAATCCTACAATGCCCTCGCCAGAATACCCGTAGAGTATTTGAACATCTTGGTCCTTCGCACGGCTCAGTGTAGCCTTAAAAGTATCAAAGGAGGAGGGGAATAGGGAGTTTTTCAGTATCCACCATATCTTGGCACTTTGCCGAATACCACTTTATAAATGTTGAACACGCAATATTAAAGGTAGCCATTACTATTTTTTCTTCTACGCGGGAGAATACACGTCTGAGCTCAAAGGTATGCAGAGGTCAACTGAGCACGCAGGGATAGAGATATGCTCAAGTGACGGCAGGACTCACGTTCCCGATCTTACAGTGGGCGGGGGCTTAGCTTTTTGCTGTGCACACACACACACACACACACACACGCACGCACGCACGCACGCGCACGCAAAGGAGAAAATGAAACCTTAATTGGAGCAAATACATGTGATAAATAAACATATCAATACACATATATATAAATACAATCAAGGATTAAGGTAGCCAAAGGGTACGGTATCATAGGTACCAGGCACCTGGTAACGTTTCTAATAGGTGTTCCGGCATACCTTCGTGCCCCTAAGTTCCTTCACACACCCCAGTTTCTGCGCCCGAAAATTGTGCGTCCCCACAGTCAGTTGGGGTGGCTGGTCACCCTCATCTTCCAAGCACACTAGTTCCTTCAACGAGTCAAAGTTAGCTACTCCATAGGTTTTAGGCCCATAGGTTTGAGGCCCTGTTGACACAAACGAGGCTGCGTATGCACCATCACCATACTCATCCTTGATCTCGTCAGTTAGCTCCCCGAGGAACTCCCCAATAGCGGGCATGTATTCACCTTCCATCGCTGTGAATATCACGCTATCTGTGTCAGCGTACAACATCCTCCGTCCAAGTGAGTGCAATAGGCCCCCAAAGATTGATGCGGGCTTAGGCCGTCGTGAAACTTTCTACAGGTATGTTTGTAACTCGTGAGGTATCTGTGGCCAATTCGGTATTGTTGTACTTTATTATGTAATTATTACCTACATTCACGATCTCCATAACCTCTTTATCGGCGGCGTTGGCATAATCCCAGACTTCACTATAACTTTGTGCCAAATGGACGTTCCCTTTGCCGGTATTCTGCGCAAACTTTCCCCAAAGACTGTTTAGACAAAACTTTGCACTAAAACGCTTGCCAGGATTCTTAACAATTTGGGATTGGTCAAGCTGTATACTTTCATGGGCACGGTAAAGTTGAATATAGGCCGTTTTTTCATCTTCGGTGTCAACCCCTCGCGGATATCCTGACGCCTCAAACTTATCTTTCAAAAAAGCGTTTATATATGGCGTGAAAAGGTTGGGTAGCTTCTGAAACCTCCACGCCTCATGTATCTTCATTATTCTATAACCATGGGGAACGGCTAGGGCCAGCTCAGGGCTTGTATATACACCTCTGATCTTATGCTGGTGGGTTGTATGGTCACAATGACCGTTGTTCCCTTCTGCGCACTACACACACAGGGGAAACATGAGCTTGTGATCTATAACGACGGGTAAGATCGGCATCCATAAGTCGCGAGGAGGGAGCACGTCTACGAAAGAGAGTCCATTTACGTTAGCTGAAAACTCCTCGATGGTTGGTATGGTGGGACCCACCATTTTTTCAGGTGCACCTACAGGGTACGGATTGTTCTTCATCACGTAGGGGTATAAAGAACAGAAGTCGTAGTAATGGAGTTTCACACCCTCCGTAGGCGGAAAGTATAGCTTCAAGGGATTTCTACGCCCTCCGAACAAGCTATCACCGCAATGGAGAGGATGCAGCACCATTGAACGTTTGATCGTGTTTATTTCTTCGCGGTACTGTCCATCTGTCTCCATCCGGGCATCATACTCATGCTCCCACAAGACTTTGTGAGTAAACTGGGAGCCTATAAGTTGATCGCGGGTGCGGGTCCACGCAAGACAGTCGGCAGGAGATCTATCGTGGATATCTCCTACGATTCCACACTCAGGACGGGGGCATCCATGCCACCAGCAACTGTTAAAGGAGTACACAGTCTTCTCACCAGTGGCACGGTTTTCACTTAGACCATCAACCCAAAAAACACGACCATTAACCTTAATGGGTACTTCACCCCTTTTGCGGGCATGCTTTATATATACCCCGGTCTGCTGCTGTAGGTGTTTGAGCCAGTAAATAGCCTTGTGCCCATAACTGCAGGGGTTGTTTCTGTGAATAATGGCTGAGGTGTCTTTAGGCATGAAGTTATTCTTGAACACCGTAAAACATAATGAGGCGATGGTGGTTGCGACTTGCAACGGATCGCATTTGAAACGGCCTATGTACATCCTTCTAAAGGCCAGGAAACATACTCTAAGCACGCGCACATCATTCACGCAATAACGCTCACATTCTTCAGCTATATTATAAGGATTACATTCATTAAAACTGTTGTAGTATCGGTCAAAATCTTCACGTTCATCTGTACTCATACATTCATAGTTAAAGTAATGCTTGGGTGGAGGTAGTCCTAAGTAATTTAAACTTTCGCTAGTGAGGAATGTGTAAGGGAAATATCCTTCTGAAGCTACGCCCATCACCTTGGGTAGCTTTGATAATTTACAAGGTGTGAATAATAAAGTGTCTTTAAACTGTACATTACCTCTTATTTGCATCTGTATTAGTTTGTTGCCTCCTTTCAAGGATCACCTCTTAATATCTCAGATGACTCATGCTCAAGCAACTCCTTATAAAGGAACTGTGTGTGTCAAATATCGCCCCGTTATGGGCAAGAATATACATAGTCATTTTTTTTAACTTGCCCACTAACTTGACAATATAGGACACAAAAAGTTTCACAGGGCTATTGTGGGCATTCGTTTTAAAAACATATAAGATACTACATATAAGATACATGCTTTACTCCAACCGCTTTTATTTCTCATGGCATGTAGAACAGTGAATTTCATCACATTTATGCTTGAAATTCCCCCAATTATCCATCATATGAAACATACCACATTCACAGATTCTCATTTTCCTGCACGTGCCAATTGATTTATGGAGCTCAAAACAGTTATTATTGAAAAATGTGCGTCTACACACATCACAATCCCTCTTCTCAGCTTCATCTACACGGCTTTCACATTTGGAGCTTTTACACTGCTCACATACCATATAGCAATCTTTACAATGTTTCACTACTATATCATCCGCAAACTCGATACAACCCTTACACAAATCATGATGTCGTCCGTATTTTCAACTTTTATCATAACTTGCGTAAAGGTTTAAAGGTCCCTTATATTACGGATGGGTAGATATGTTGTTCCTGACAACCCTAAAATAAGTAGGGGTCTTGTACGATATCTCACACTGCCTTTCAAAACATACACAGTCCTACGACGATCATCCATTCCAAATACAACTACACGAGCATTCATTTCCTGTTCTACCTTTCTCAGCTCTTCAGGACCCATATTACACTCAAATTCAAGTTTACAGTCTACAGCTAGTTTGCGGGCACGCTCCACTACCGTAGGCAACCAAATGTTTTTGACCCGTGGATTTAGTACAATAAACATACGGGCCAAGACTACTGCTATAAACCCGCAACCACGATCGTCGTTTATATGCCGTCTATAAATAGCCTGAGAATTGAAGTTAAGAGTATAAGGTGTGGCACTATGACCCGCAACACGGAATACACGGTCATTATTTACTGTGAAGTTGTCCATATTGAAGGCTATACTACTTTGATAGGCCTGCATTAACGGCCTAATATATACTTTATATCTTCAGCTGTCA
The DNA here is from genome assembly GCA_023014485.1 of Bathynomus jamesi. NCBI lineage: Eukaryota > Metazoa > Arthropoda > Malacostraca > Isopoda > Cirolanidae > Bathynomus > Bathynomus jamesi. Next base: position 312,817 of record JAJOZX010003521.1, on the reverse strand, counting down.
AGCGTCTGAACGGTATTATTACCCAAAAATCATCTACATCTCTATCATCTGACCCGAATCCGAAGGACAGCCTCGTCCTGACTTCACGTTCGTCCCGGTTCTGAAGGGCAAACTACAATACGTTCAACTATGCACCGTAGTCCGTGTTCAACACCATTGCTATACATGGATCTATGATCAACCCCGACAATATACCGATTTCTAGTCAAGGCTGGGGTGGGGGATGCGGTGCGCACCAACTCTAACAGAGTTGCACCCCTTAGGTGCACCTGAAAAAATGGTGGTTCCCACCATACCAACCATCGAGGATTTTTCAGCTAACTTGAATGAGCACTACTTTGGACTCTCTTTCGTAGACTTGCTCCCCGCTCGCGATTTATGGTTGCCGATCTTACCCGTTGTTATAGATCACAAGCTCATGTTTCCCCTGTGCGTGAAGTGCGCAGAAGAGAACAACGGTCATTGTGACCATACAACCCCATGGGTATAGAATAATGAAGATACATGAGGTGTGAAGGTTGGGGCTCTATTACTGGTGGTCTAGCAACAGGCTCAACCCTGGCGCGCTTTATACCTGACGTGGTGGGCTCTTCATCATGCCTCCGCTTTGAACTGGCGCGTGCTACAGTTATCGCTGGTGAGGATTCGTCAGCGGTGATGGATTCTGTAGCTGCACGGTCAACGGGTTCGTCTGTGATATCGATGATCGGGTGCTGTACCTCATCGTCATTCACGTTCTGTGGAAGAAGAAAACAAAATATAAGGATCAGCACTCAAAATTTGTAATATTATTTAAATGGCCCACTTAGGGGTGTGACGTGTTAGAAATGGATTCTGTAGAAAAATTCAGATGCACGAGCCCATCCACATGTATTATACAGTATCTGGACCTACAGGTTGTGGTAAAACGGTGTTTATGCTTAAAATCATTAAAGAAAAGGGGGAAATGTTCTCAAAATTTGTGCGTAAAGTTATATGGTGCTATTCGACGTATCAATCAGGGTTCAACGAGTACCAAGATGAAATCTTGTTCCACAAGGGGGTGTATGACGTTAATTCGTTAAAGGGAAATGAACATACAGTCATTGTAATTGACGATCTCATGTTGGAGATGGATAAAACGTTTGCGGAGACACTTACAGTGTTCTTCCACCATCTTAACATATGCGTGTTCTTCATCAATCAGAATCTATTTTTCAAAAATAGATACATGCGCGATGTGTCGCTAAATACACAATATCTAGTCTTATTCGGGCAACGTAGAGATGTATCACAAATTGTGGTATTAGCCAATCAAATGTTCCCGAATCAGCGTAAGGAGCTTTTGGAAGTTTATAAAGAGGCTACAAACCAGCGTTATGGATATTTGCTTTGTGACGAATATATTCACAAGCGAACCTGAAACGGTGTATATTGCAGAATGACAAAGAGGCTAAATAAATACCGTGAATTAATAAAAATCTATCAACGATTGCGCCGGGCACTGCAACAGATGTTTGTTAAAAATATCGATTCTGACTTTTTAAAATGTATCTGTGAAATTTGTCTTAATGTTATAAAATGTAATGTGTCAATGAAGCCCTCTCAGAATCATCGCTTACGTCGTTACAAGAACATAATACGAGCGCTCGCTCATAAACGTCAAACTGTGGGTAAGAAAAGCGCATTACTGTACATAGAGGAGGATCATTCCTACCCATCTTATTTTCAGTTTTGGGTCCTTTACTGACGAGATTAATATAATGAAGAAGGTGGTTGTGATTCCGCACGAGATGTATGCTTTATTGCAAAGTTCAAAGATTCCAGACACGGCTCTAGAACCACGTAAAAGTAGACTTAAAAGAATGGAAAGCGAGTTGCTAGCCCTATTAAACAGTGAAAAGTCAGCTGATGAGAAAAGGATCTTGTACCAAGAGGCTTTACAGAAATTTCTTCATGAGTACAAGGATTATAAGTATCCGACAGAGCTCCCGTGGTTATTAGGCACAGCGAGTAGTGCTGAGCATGGCGACACAGGACCTGGCCCGACGTTAGAGATGACCAACCAAAGAACAACGGCACAACACATCGAACATGTGCTAAAAAACAGCTCCCACATACATTGAGGAATAAAGGCTTAAGTCTTTATAATCTTTGAGTGAGGACCCCATCATACAGGGCCGATACAGGCGAGGTCATTGTTGAAGGAACAAGGGTACAAGGATCCAATATCGTTGATATTGTTCATGATCTGGTGAGAAAGTGGGACAGACCCTCACCAACAGGATGGAAGCATATTAAAGCAAGACTACAACAAATAAATGTCCCCAAAACATTGATAGGTAATCTGAATAGGTTAAAAGACTTGGATCAAGTCTCGCATGTGTCACAACTGAGTACGCCATCGCCCCCAGCAGCAGCGTCTCTGAAGAGGAGAAAGAAGAGAACAAACGGCCAGCCTTATCCACGTGTCTCTAAAATACGCAAATGGCTAACATATTAAGTAAACGCTATTATGACATTTCTAACCCCGCCTCCTATGGTGGCGTTAATAGACTGTACAGAGTGTTTACGGTGTAAGGAAAAAAGATGTTGAGAGGTTTTTGCGGGAACAGGATGCTTATACACTTCATAAACCGGTGAGAAAAAGGTTTAAAACGGCCAAGACAACAGCTGCTTCGATTGACTCTATTTGGCAGGCGGATTTAACAGACATGCAAAGATATTCAGTGTATAACGATGGTTACCGCTACATTCTATTCATAATAGATGTATTCTCTAGATATCTGTGGCTAATTCCCCTCAAAAATAAGTCACCTAAAACAGTTGCTAAAGCCACCAAAACGCTGATGTTGAAAGAAAACAGGGTTCCTGGCTATTTTTTACAGATATGGGGAAAGAATTTATAGGTCGCGCTTTTCAGAACATGCTGACAGAGTTAATATCAGTTACTACACTAGCAGTTCTACACAAAAGGCCTCTTTAGCTGAAAGAGTTCAACGTACCATAAAGGAGCGTATGCATCGCCATTTTACACATAAAAACACAAACAGATATATAAACGTTCTCGGTTCATTGGCTTCATCATACAACTGGCCACACCATCGTACGATTGGCACAACGCCGAACGAAGTTTTAGAAAGAGGTGCACTGCCAGAGGTGAGAAGAGATGGTACACCACCACCACCACACTCTACACATTTCAAAATCAATGATTATGTAAGGCTATCACGTTCGGGAAATAAATTCGCGAAGGGATTTGAACAAGGATGGACACGTGAGATTTTTAAAGTTCGTACTATGAGACCTAAAGGTGAGATAATGATGTATTACGTTGAAGATTTGAGTGGGGAAGAGATCGCTGGAGGCTTTTACCCCGAGGAGTTGCAGAAAGTGACATTTAATTTAGGAAAAAGTATGTTTAAAATTGAAAAAAATTTAGGCAGCAAAGGTTCAGGAAAGAGAAAAATGTACCTGGTGAAATGGCTGGGTTACCCAGAAAGCTTCAACAACTATATAAAAGCTGCTGCAATAATGAAGCTTAAATAGTATGCAACATGGCGCGTAGCCACTTCTATGTCACACTCCCGTCCTCTTCTTCTCTGTCGGTACATCCTAACAACACCCTCGCGAACTTTGTGACAGAACTCCACTGACACATTGAATTGGAGCGTGATTCGTATGAGGTGGGGTTATGTGAACTCCAGTTAGCCACCAAATTTTTAACTCTTGAAAATGAGCAAATCATATTTTTGATCATTAGAAGTTTCGATGAGTGCGAAAAATTAGGCATAACCCTACGCAACTCTATGAGTTCAGTCCTGTTCGGTGAGGAACGGTACTATAGTACAAATGTATCGCTAGGAATCGGGCATTATGATAGAGTCATGGACATTGTGATGGGGTTAAACAAGTCTTGAAAGGTCGTACCTACCTGACATACGATTTACTTTTTGAAGTCGTAAACATAGACACGCCTGCATGCACATTGAAGTTAAAGTCAACGCTTAGTAGAAATATTAAAGATAAAGAGTTGTTCACAATTGTGGCTGAGGGCCGATATAGCGCAGCTCTCCAAAGAGATGCCTTTCACGAGGCACAGCATGACTTGTCCAGCTTAATGTATCAATTGAAGATGGAGAAATTGGGTTAAAGCTCTCCGCCGCCAGACATGTGCTATATTTACAGCAATATCGTAGAGCACCAATTTGTTGGGGACACCCAGGCGAGCCTGCTGCGCATTACACACATCCCCAACCATAGAGGGAAAAGTTTGAGCATTACACATGACAAGCCCCATTATGTGAATGTTGCGACCAATCTATTAACCAACATCTCGATATATATAAGAACGATTGAGGAAAAAAATTTCCTATTTGGTGATGGGAGCTTAACAGTGAAACTACACTTTCGCCGTTTATAATGACTCGAAGGCCATTCACAGTCTACCGAGGAGTGAGATACCAGCGTTGGAGTGGCCTTCGATCCATTTTTTCATCCATACTACGCACCGCTGTCCCACTGTTGAAGAGGTGTGCCAGGTACCTAGGGCGGAAGGCGTTACAAACAGGTTTTAACACGGCAGAAGACATAATGGGTGGAACTAAGCCTAAAGAAGCTCTAAAAAAAACATTTAAAACGTACACGGGACGAAATCATCAAAGATGCAAAGAGAAAAATGCGTGGTGGCGGAAAGAAGAGATCTGCCAGGAAGAAGGGGTTACCATCACGTGGCGCTAAACGTAAAAGGAAATCAAAGCGTATGAAACCTATGGCTGATCATTTTTTTAACTGGTATAAGCTGAGGACACTACTCTCACGAATCATAGGCTGATTAATACTTGTCGAGGGAGGTGTCACTATTTCTGACTCGTCATGGCGTGTTTCATCTATCCGTGTAGTTCACAATGCTGTAAATCGGAACTGTCCCTCTTTGATATGCCCCCCACTCAGGTCTCTATTGAACATAGCGACTTTATTACAATTAACCCATTAAACACAATTAGTTCGCCGAGTGCCCCTATAGAATTCCTGATACCCAGCTCAGGCCCTTACTTTTTTGACCGGAGCTGCATGTACATTAGGGTGGCCCACTTTTCAAATTTTTTTTTAAAGTATACTGTAGGTTATCGTAGTTTTTCCCATTATTTTGCACTATACTAGCACATTGGTACCATTTTTACAAAAATTGATCAATATTTAGGGGTCTCGCATCGACCTTGAAATTACGAGTTTTCTTTTAAAAATGCGTACTTTTTAACTTTTTACTGAATCAAGATAAATCGTTAAGTAGGGATGTTTTCTGAATCCTCTTGATGATAGAAGTCGTTTGGTGTGCCTTCCAATGTCATACAACTAACGGTTTAAAAGTTGTGCCTGTATACAGGTAATACCAACGTGCTAGTATAGTGCCAAATAATGGGAAAAACCACGATCACTAGGATGCATCAAAATCACCAATGACAAAGTTTCACTTTGTCCCAAAGTTAGAAATGTTCCAATGGTTAAGAAAACCTACTATGTGAATTATTTTTGGATTTGAATGCCATTTATGGGGTCCACACAGACTTCCTATATGCACACCAACCCCACAGTCATTCTGTGATTTGAGATCCAAATAGTAGAAGTTTAAAGATTTTGTTCACTACAAAAATCAGCCCAAAACATGTAAGTGATATTTCTAAAGGTCATATATACACTTCTAAAAAGTGATAGAAACTTCTATAAAGTGATAGTACCTCTAGAAAGTGATAGAAACCTCTAGAAAGTGCTAGGAAGTGGTGGAAAGTTATAGAATATTCTAAAAGGAACTGCAATGTATAATCTGATATGCAAGTGTTTATGATAAATGTGATTTTTGTGTGTTTATGTTAAATGTTTATGTGCAAGTGTTTACGTTAATAAATTTTGTGTTCTCTTTACACCTGTCGTGCATTATGGCCAGTTCAGGTAGCACAAATGATAAATATGCTGTTAAAACTCGTCAAACTGCTGCCATTTATGGTCTTGGTGCTGGAATCAGCGATGCAGATGCAGAGATAACAGGATCTAGGCTGCCAACATGTGAGCAAGTGTTGCGATGCTACATGTTTCATCAGCAAGAAGGTCTACCGTTTAACCGTACAAAATGGAACAATGCTAAATTTGTCTTGCAAAAAGTTATTCCATTTTATCAGAAAGGCAACATTGCCATGATTACCGAGAGGAAAGCTGTTGAAAAAATTATAGCACTATCTGCAAAAAAATGCAAAACTTAGGGAACTTCCAGTGGATTGGCGTTCTTCGCCTGGTGCAGTTGCGAAGCTTAAGGGGATCGAAAAGGAGTTACAAGAAACATTACAGTTTTGGCCAAGGAATGCTGAGCAACTCATAAAAGATCCTGAAGATCTGGAGTTCTTGCGGTCAATGAAATCAGGCAGAGTCGCATCGTTTGGAAGCCATGACAAGAAGCTCGCATCAAAAGACCAAAAGAAAGCAGGAAAAGGAAATGATGCAAGCAGAACAACAGCTTAAAGCTCATAAAGCCCAAGCATCTACAAGCAAAGTTCAGATTGAGAACAGTGAGGAAAGCAACAGTGATGTTGAGGATGAAGAGGGTGATATAGAGGATTACAAACCAAAAACACAAAAATCTCGCCAAGCAACTCGTTCAGGAACAACTGCTTTTATAAGTCATGACATACTCAAATCCCATAGGATGGTTTCCCTGTCTACACGCACGAAGATCACACTGGCCCAACAGGCAGCATTTACCAAAGCCATCATTAAGGAATTAGGAGGTGACACAAAAAATGTTTCACACTCATATTCTATCGCCGACAGAGCAAGACGTAAGGTTGGTGAAGAGCTTGCATCATCGGTCAAAGAGTCCTGGGTTCCACCACAGTTCCTGTCTCTTCACTGGGATTCTAAACTGATGTCAACTCTGTCATACCAAACTAAAGCTGAAGAGAGGCTCACCGTAGCAGTTGGCAATTCCTATGACATCAAACTTCTTGGTGTGCCTTCCTACAAGCCAAATACAGATCAGCCAGCTGGTCAAAGCATTGCTAATCTCACCATGGAGCTTCTCCGATCATGGAATTGTGTTGACTCAGTAGTGAACATGACTTTTGACACAACAGCTAGTAACACTGGTCATGTGAGTGCTGCATGTGTTAGCCTGCACCAGGACATAGGTCGAGCTTTACTGTGGTCAGCTTGCCGGCATCACGTTGGCGAGGTAATCCTTACACAAGTCTTCAATGATCTGAAAATAGAACCACCAATGTCACTAGAAGTTACCATATTCTGTCAGTTCCGAAAGCATTTAGACACAGTTCAACACAACAATAATCAGGCACTTAATTTTTTGGATGGTACCTCTTATTCAGATGATGTACAAACCATAATCCATGACTATAGGGCCAGAGCGATTTCATGCGCGCAGTCTGTTGTGAAGCATCAATGTGATGACTACAAAGAATTTTCTGATCTTTGTTTGCTCTACTTGGATGGGACAAGAAGAGAGTTTTCATTTCGACGTCCTGGTGCTGTACACAAGGCTAGGTGGATGGCCAAGTTTCTCTACTCCATTAAGATGGTGCTGCTGGAGGAGCAGACCAGCTCTCTTCCCTCTGGAACCATTACCACGGAAGCACAACAACCCAAACTGCGCGAGTTTGTCAACTTTGTTTGCTTGCTGTACAGCTGGTGGTGGATCACCTGTTCAAGCGCGGTCGAGGCTCCATGGAATGACCTGTCTTTACCAAGACATCCTCAGATATGAAAAACTCAGCCCCAGCATATCATCTAGTGCGATAAAAGCTCTCAAGCATCACCTATGGTACCTGACTGCTGAGATGGTACCTCTTGCGCTCTTTAATGATGCAGTCCCTGAAGCTGAACGCCGCTATCTGGCTGAGAGACTTATAGCAGTAAAGCCAGCACAAGATCAGGCATCTTTACCACAACATCGATTTGGTACGGGATTTGGGAAACCCAAATTCCAAACTCCATTTCCAGCACGACAAAGCTTGGCGACTTAATCAACAAAGATTCATGGTACATTTTCTCTGTTCTGGAACTTGACAGTTCTTTCCTGACTCATAATATCGAAAATTGGCCAGAATTAGCTTCCTTTCAAACATCCAGAGAACACATCTCGGCAGTTAACGTCGTAAATGATTGTGCTGAGCGTGGGGTGAAGCTAAGTTCTAATCCCTGTTTTGATTATTTAATACATTTTTACTGGTTCTGATACTTTTGCAAACACGGAAACCGGGATATAAAATGTTTAATTTTTTGGTCAATTTAACTCCAATACTAAATATTGCATCAATGATGTGGACCCCCTAGATGACCACATAAATCTTTGAAATTTGGCCATATGTGCTACTTCAGGCATTGGAACACAGTAATCATAGGGACAGATTGAAATAAAACTTTTTGAAAAATCATGGGAAATTTGATGCACCCTAACGATCACCTATACTTTTCCAAAAAATCAGCAAATAGCAGACAAATAAGGAAGAAAGAAACAATAACTTAAACAATCACTTTTGCATTGTATTGACCACTATCACACGTCACTGGCTGCAACGTTGTCCCTCTGTGCTATGTCATCGTGGCGAGTGATGACTTCTTGAAGTCGCCGAGCTCTTTCCGGTTCTTTTCCACCACTTGCAGAAGATCCTGCAGCTGTGCCTCGTCCTTTGTGACCGTGTTCGCATAGTCTTGTATCAGTTGGACTCCTCTTTCAGCGACGTCATTGGTGACATGGAGATTAGAGATCACATCCTTCAGACGACAAAAGACCTTGTTCTCGTCCACTTATCAGTTGGCAGGGTAGGCCCCGAAGACCCATACATCTTCAGACCTGCAAATAAGAACCAGGGGGACTCGTCGATCAGGTCGGGGAGTAGCGTCATCTCGTCGACTGAGACGTTCTCGTATGTGAAGTCTTTGGGTACAGGGAGGTGGGACAGCTTCTCTGCCATCTGTTGCTTCACAGTGCCATCCACCTTGTTGCTGCATAGAGCGAAGATGACGGTCTGAGGCCTCAGATACCAGAAGTGCCGCCTCATCACTGCCAGTGACGCTTCTGCCACCTCGCGGTCCACTGCCCTATACCTCAGAAAACGCTGGTATAGTACCAGGTCATTCAACGGCGCATCAGCTGCTACAGGGGCCGCCAACCAAGCTGGTACGTACAGAAGAGCGATGAACACCACGATCCTGTGCAGTTTGTCGACCAGCTCGGCGTCGAGCTCCAGCTGCCTACTGAACATCAGTAGTTTTGTGTAGGAGATGACCTGCAAGAGAATAGGCACCATTGTAAGTAAGACAGGTTTATTGTTACCAATTACTTTGTTTGCGTTATAATGAAATGTTTATCTTTGAATAACATTTAAACTTATCTCTAGATTATTTTTGTTTGAAAATACTAACTTTAACCATCCATCTTGCATGGTGGTAGGCTCCTGGGCGCATGAGGTGAATGAAACGGCGTGGTTGTGTCCCGAGTACCAGGAGCGTGATCTCTGCCACTTCCCGGTAATCGTCTCTGACGAAACCAGAAGCTGTGCTCAGGAAGCTGACCGCCGCGTCCCGGAGTTCTATTAGCCACGTACTCTCCGCCAGATTCTCGACCTGCAGCTTGCAGTAGGTCGAGAGATCGAGCTCGTCCCATCTTCAAAAATAATAAACAAGAAAATTGTGTGAGAAAACTCTGAAGTTCCGGTTTGGCTTGCTGTTTTATAAACTAGTGGAATATCATGTGTGTCCTAACTTTACCTTACACAAAAAATGAACTAACCTTCTCTTCAACTGCTGAAACAAAGGATAAGTTGGTGCCGTAGTCCTTCCGAGCAGGGTGACGGCTACTGCCCCCACGATAAGCTCTAGGACGTGATGACGGCATCCCAGCTGGAGTAGCGGTCGCCCGAGCATGTTTTCCAGCCGGACAACTGCACCCTGCACCCTCCCCGTGTTGGTAGAAGTGGTGTCGAAGCAGAGTCCGATGACGCTCTCCTCACATCCCCAATCTTCGAGAGCATGTATGGTTGCCCGCGCCTGCGACAGTCCGGTGCCGTCAGCAACAGCTGGGACTGACAGCAACTTTCCTTCTGTGCAATGAGCAGCCCCGGAGATGAGAATTGCTCGGCGGTGCTCCGCCGTTCCAAGGAAGTTCTGAAACACATGCCATATATTTCAATTTCATGGTTGTAAAGTAACCTATTTTTGTTCACATTCAGTTCTCTTTTTAATTGACATTATGCTTCATGAATCTCATTACTAAATTGATAGCTATGAAAACTTAATCAACTGACCTTGACCATTTTGCCATCCCAGTGGACAACAGTGTGCCTCGGTGGCGTGAAGGCGTCCTTCACAGCCGTCGCCACTTCACGGCGATGTGACACTCTTCCCCGGCGAGCCGTTTCTTTCGAGATGCTGAACTGATTGAGGTCTGCTGGTGGATCCGCCGAACGTGTGATAGCAACCACAATGCTTACTACCTATGTAGAGAATGGAAAGTGGAAAGGAAACTGTCAAGAATACATGTGGGTTACGGGACACTTTAAAACTGACGCTATCGATGAATACTATACAAAATACGCACCTGATTGTTGGACATGCGGAAACGATCAGCAACTTCCCTGACAGCAGGTGCATTAAGGATGCGGCGAGGAAGATTGACAGACACACTTGGCTCTTTCGGCAGGGGGAACGCTAGTTCTGTCTCCGACTCTCCTGACATGCCAGTATCATCATTCTCCATGGCCTCATCTCCGGTTTCGTATGCACACTTTGAGGTTTGCGGCTCCTGTCGAGGACGTTTTCTGCCTTCCTGTAGCTTTCTTTTTACAGCGAAAACTTTATCGTTCCCGCTCATCGTTGCCACCCGAGGACCACGTTGATCGAGGTAGAAGTCAATGTCTTCTTTCTTGTCCTTGTCGGACAGCAGTCGATTCTTCTTTATATCTTCGACAGCGTCAGATGCTCCGATATCCCACAGCTTGTCCACACTGTCCGAAAACTTCTGCCGTTTTCCTCCGGCGTCAGTTTCTCGTTTTCTGCTCTTTTGGAGTAAGTGACACTCTTTCCACAGTGCATCTAGCTTCCGTTCGCAGTTGAGCTTTGTGATTGTTTTAATGCGGGCCATGTTCCCAAACTTTAAGACGTTGTTTACGGTTTCTTTGAATGCGTCTTTCCTGTTAGCAGTGTACTGGATAACACTGAAGAAGTATTGCAAAACCTGCCGTGTTGTTGGCAATTTGCTACCACTGATGGAGGATGATGGTTGGCCAACTAAAAAAATTTCCGAGGCCGATCTTAGAGAAGGTAGCGATGTTATTTTCGCCTTTCCTTTTGATGACTCTATTTGTAGCTTCAAGAGTTCTTCCAGTTATGGTTGCCATCGATTTGTCCATGAGAAAGGATGAGGAACTCAGACAGAATTTCAAAATGTTATGATCTGCAAAAAAAAAAATAGGTTAGGTACCTGGCACAGGCATAGTGCATTTTCTAATTACCTATATACATTATACATTCCGCCCGGGTATGGTGACTCATTTTTTTGAAAAGTATAGGTGATCGTGGTTTTTCCCATTATTTGGCACTATACTAGCACATTGGTATTACCTGTATACAGGCACAACCTTTAAACCGTTAGTCGTATGACATTGGCAGGCACACCAAACGACTTCTCTCATTAAGAGGATTCAGAAAACATCCCTACTTAATGATTTATCTTGATTCAGTAAAAGGTTAAAAAGTACGCATTTTAAAAAAAAACTAGTAATTTCAAGGTTGATGCGAGACCCCTAAATATTGATCAATTTTTGTAAAAATGGTACCAATGTGCTAGTATAGTGCCAAATAATGGGAAAAACCACGATCACCTATACTTTTCAAAAAAATGAGTCACCATACCCGGGCGGAATGTATAATGTATATAGGTAATTAGAAAATGCACTATGCCTGTGCCAGGTACCTAACCTATTTTTTTTTTTGCAGTTCATAACATTTTGAAAAAATTGAAAAGTGAGCCACCCTAATATGCAATTTTTACAGATAAAAGTTGTAATTAAAAAAAAACGAAAAAAACGGGCATTTCACTGCGCAAACGACAATTTTACACAAAACTTAGTGAAATACTAGTATCATTCTCCGTAGAGTTAGTAATTCAGATTCGTTTTTCCAATTTGTGTTCTATAACCAACACCAAAATAAAATTTCAAAATCAAATAGACAAAGAATGGTAAAAAATCGAAAACAAGTAATTGATTCGTTCAGTATATTTTCTTTCAGTCATTTTCACTCTAAACTGAAATTTTAAATTATATCATATTTATTCTGTGATTTAAGAAAAAACAGAACATCAGAACATCAGAACAACAAAAAATCCAATTAAAAATCCATTAATTATAAAATAAAAAAGAAACAAATAAAAACTCAAAATAAATTAATAAAAATTTAAATAAGCCAAAAAAAAAATTGCCAGAATAGAAACTTATAATTGGTTTTTCTCTTAACTGATTTTCAGAGATTAAGAAAAACTTAGTTCAGCTTTTTCCCGGAAGTTTCATAATCGAAAGCAAACACAGACATATATATATATATATATATATATATATATATATATATATATATATATTATATATATATCAGTGGCGTCGGGTGAACTATAATTTATCCGGGCTAACTAGTTTTCTAAAGCTAGTGCTCTCACCTCATTTGTAACGTAACTCAGCCCGTCCGTTTTTCTGTTCTGCAAATTTCTTGATAACTTTCTGGTTGAAATTAACTATTTTTGCTATTTCAATCGAAAGGACTGCCATTCCATTTAGTCACTCTTGTCCGATGGTGTTCCTCAAACAGGTTTTTACTCTTTTCAGATAACTAAAACCTCTTTAAGATTGAGCTGTTACGATGGGCGGTATTCGGCCAATGTTTAACAGATTAACTGTTTCAGAAAAAGCAAACATCAAATTGTTTTCAGATAGAAAGCAGTACAATTCATTAATTGTTTTTATATTTTTATATTCTTCATTGTTGTATAGAACGCGTAGCTCACTTTTTAGTTTTTCTTCAAAAAATGGATAGAATTTAAAAGATTCACGTATATTTGCAGGAAATTCTTTTCTGAACGCAACAAATTTTGCAGGATCAACTAAAGTGAAGCACTCGAGATGTTCAGTTGCACCAAACCGGTATTCAGCCTCTTGTAGCATAAGATCACAGCATTCCATTGTACAGGTAATTTTATCTTTTCTTCTTCGTTTCTTTTCAGTAGTTTGTTCCGAATCATCAGGTAACTCTAACACCTTTTGACGAATTTCTTTTATAGATGTAGAAAATGAGTGAAGATGTTCATTGACAGAAATAGGCGTTGTAATTTTTTTTTTAAGAATGTTATAGAACAACTCAATTACTGGCATAATTTCATTACATATGTTAAGAAAGATGATGAACTGATCATTCGCCAGGAAGTTCCGTAGAGCACTTGCTTGTGTTATTGTTATTCTGGATTCGTTCGAAGGACTGCATCTGTGGTGCTTTATTTTCATACAGGGAATTTACGACTCTGCTCTGAAAATTCCATCCAGTTACAATCGCACGAGGCAGACGTTCTCCGCAAACTTCTTGCAGCATAGCTGTTCTTTTGAAAAAATGTGAGAAAAAAGAGGATAATGAAGTCCAGTTTGCGAAGAATATCCTGACGGAAGTAACAGCAGAGCAAACGTTTTGCATAACAAAGTTCAATTGATGGGCATAACAGTGTACAAAATGAGCATGAGGATAAGCTTTTTTATCAATTTCTGTACTCTGTTACGTTCGCCACTTATGACTGGAACACCATCATAAGCCTGTGCATTGTGCAACCAACCTATTTTTCAAATTGTAGATCTCGATGTCTTCAAGAATGCACTTAGTTGTGCCAGCAGCAGATCTATCTTTTAGTTCGACAAAGCCATGGAATTTTTCCACTATTTCAGTGCCCATGACAAACCGCAATATAATAACAAGTTGTGATATATATTGGAAATATCCGTGCTCTCATTAGCCTGAATTGACACGAACATTGCTTCATTGACTTTCTTATGTAGAACATCTTTATAAACGGAAAGCATACAGTCCAGCAACTCATTTTGGATAGTTTTTTTATGCAGGAAGGAGGGGCCAAAGGCAAATGCCCGCAAAAGCGCCCATCCCATAGAAGAAGAAGAGACCAGAATCAACGTCCGGGGTTTTACGAGATGCCTAGACAGCTCTGCGTTTGAAAGATGGGAGGTCATAGACAGGAGGAAAGATGGATTGAGTAAGATTGTTCCAGAGTTGACCGGTTGAGCAGATGAAAGACTAAAAATACCGATTAACCCTTGCATTAGATAGTTGGACAGAAAAGGAATGAGAAAATGTAGAAAGTCTGGTACTGCCTGCTCTCCTTAAAGGAGGAGGCATGCAGTTAGAGAGTTTAGAAGAGCAATGTCCGTTACGATAGCGATAGTAAAGAGAGAGTGAGGCAATATTGCGACGAAGAGAGAGAGATTGAAGACAATCAGTAAGAGGGGGGAATTGATGAGACGAAAAGCCTTTGATTTCATCCGGTCAAGTACGGCTGTGTGGGCTGAACCACCCCTCACATGAGAAGCATACTCCATACAGGGGCGAACGAGACTCTTGTACAGAGACAGCAACTGAGTGGAAGTGAAGAAACCGCGGAGGTGGTACAGCACACCTAACCTCTTAGAAGCTCTTTTAGAAAGAGAGTATATGTGATCTTTCCAGGAAAGATCACGAGAAAAGGAAACGGCAAGAATGTTAAGAGAAGAGGAAGGATTGAATACTGTTGAAGGTGAGGGGATAGTCCTGTGGAAGATTGTGACGAGTAGACAGATGGAGGAACTGAGTTTTTGAGGCATTCAAAGCCACAACGTTTTCTGCCCAAATCAGATATAGCAGAAAGATCAGAGGGTAGGTGTCACATAGCCGTTCTACGCGAATCATGAAGCGACTGCTGTGAGGGACGTTTTGGGAAGTGGGTGGAGAAGTGAAGAGTGGAATCATCGGCATAGGAGTGAATAGGACGGGAAGTGCGAATTAAAAGATCATTAATAAATAAAAGGAAAAGAGTGTGTGACAGGACAGAAACCTGAGGAACACCACTGTTAATAGCTTTAGGCGAAGAACAGTGGCCATCTACAACTGCAGCTATAGATGCGCCAGAAAGAAAATTAGAGATGAAGGCAAAGATAGAAGGATAGAAACCGAAGGAGGGCAGTTTGGAAATTAAAGATTTGTGCCACACTCTATCAAAAACTTTCGATATGCCTAGCGCAACAGCAAAAGTTTCACCGAAATCCCGAAAGGAGGATGACCAAGAGTCAGAGAGATATGCAAGATCATCTCGAGTAGAACGTCCCTTGCGAAATCCATACTGACGATCTGAAAGAAGATTGTGAGAAGAAAGGTGTTTAATAACCTTCCTATTAAGAATAGATTAAAAAACTTTGGAAAGGCAAGAAATCAAAGCAATTGGACGATAGTTGGAGGGTTGTGAGCGGTCACCCTTCTTTGGGACAGGCTGAATGAAAGCGAACTTCCAGCGGGAAGGAAAAGTATTAGATGAGAGACAAAGACGAAAGGGTTTGCTTAGGCAGGGTGTCAGCGCAGAAGTACAGTTCCTAGAGTTGAGCCCAGAGAGGGCAGAAAAAACATCTTTAGAAGATATTCTAATTTCAGACATAATAAAGTGAGAGGGGTGGGGAGGAGATGGAGGAACAGCACCGGAATCGTCCAGGGTTGAATTATAAGCGAAAGTTTGATCGATGAGTTCAGCTTTGTCAGAAGAGACAGCAACTGTGTTGTCCGAATGGAAAAGAGGAGGGAAAGAAGAGGAAGTGAAGTTGTTGAAGAGGTTCTTAGCTGGATGCCAGAAAGAGCGAGAAGAATTAGAATTTAATAAATTTTCACATTTTTGTCGGATGAAGTAATTTTTGGCGAGTCGAAGAACAGATTTTGCACGATTCCGTACAGAAATATAAGCTGAGTGAGAGTGAGGAGTTGGATGGCGACGGTACCTTCTGAAAGACTCCTCTCTGTTGCCGATAGCATTAGAACAAGTAAAATTAAACCAAGGTTTTTTTGCATTAGTAGTACGAATAGAATATGGAATGTACGCCTCCATGCCTGAGAGAATCATCTCTGTGATGCGCTCTGCACACTCAGAAGGACCCTGGCCACCGAAGCAGTAATCATTCCATGGGAAATCACAGCAGTACTGCCTAAAGGCCTCCCAATGAACGGTGCCGAAGCGCCAAAGGAGCCTCCTTTTGGGACGGTTCAAAGGCCGAATTAGAGTGATAAGAGAGGAAACAGCGATAAGATCGTGATCGGAGGAGCCCAACAGCGAGAAAAATTTGACAGAGTAAGAAGAAGGATGAGAGGTAAGAAACAAATCTAGAATGTTAGGTCTATCTCCAAGGCAATCGGCGATACAAGTAGGGTACTATACAATGTGCTCTAGGTCATTTAGGGTAAAAAAGTTGTAAGTTAGTTCACCAGGGATGTCAGATATAATGACAAAAAAAAAACTTTACTAAAACTGAAAACCTCTTAATTTCCACCTCTGAAGATATAATTATGCAGTTATGTATGATACTACTTCACCAACTTTGTGACAAAGATTTAAGGTTTATGATATAAAAATTAGGGCCTAAACTCAAGGGCCTAGGCTAGAGCTTTGTTGGCCTAACTAATGGTTAATCCGGCCCTGATTGTGCCGCAGGTCACACTCCAAAATTAGCAGTCACTGGAAGAGAGAAAAGGGTTTCCTGGTTCTTCTTTTACATGAAACTGTTTCACCATGATTAGAAGCCTCTTGATTGTCATTAACAAAGACAAATATCTCCTTCCACATCTACAGCAGCTTTTATTAAATGTAATTTAAAGTGAACTTCGGGAAAGCCTTAATTAGATCACGAAATAAAAATATATTTCCTCTTTGCCAGCCCTTCTCCTAATGCTTCTTCATGTATGTGGAAAAGCTAAGCGATACTGAGGGACTGTACAGTATTTCTGATTTTCGCAGCATAGTATTTTATACAGGTTATTGTTCAATTACAATTTACTCCCTGCTACAAGAATATTTTTTTTATTCTCACACGGATTCCTATTTAATATATACTGTAATATATATATATATATATATATATATAATATATATATATATATATATATATTGAATGAATTTCACACTTAAAGAAGCGAAATGAATGAATGATGCAAAACCACAAGGAAAAATAAAAAATTATTCCAAGGTCTTTCGTGTATTCAACAGTACACCTCGTCAGGGAATCATTCCCTGACGAAGTGTACTGTTGAATACACGAAAAGCTTTGGAATAATTTTATCTTTTTGCTTGTGGGTTTGCATCATATATATATAAAAAACATTGATATAGGAATAAAAAAAATTCACACTTAAAGAAGCGAAATGAATGAATGATGCAAAACCACAAGGAAAATAAAAAATTATTCCAAGGTCTTTCGTGTATTCAACAGTACACCTCGTCAGGGAATCATTCCCTGACGAAGTGTACTGTTGAATACACGAAAAGCTTTGGAATAATTTTATCTTTTTGCTTGTGGGTTTGCATCATATATATATAAAAAACATTGATATAGGAATAAAAAAATATCCAATGAAGTCTTCATTTTATTTTTATTTTTCAGTAGTATCACAGCAAAAGGAGAGGGAGTGCAGAGCAATTGCAATGTTGATCAAATGAGTGCCAGTGCCATCCACCCCACCCCCTTGTTGCAAAGTGCCAACCCCCTCCCCCAGTGCCAAACCCCAGGGTTAAAAAAAATGGGGTAGGGAATCCACCAGCAAGCTGGGGGGTGTCTACCTAACCTCATTGGGGGAGAAGCTGGGACGGCCTCACCAGATTGCGCTCTTCAGATATTCATGACAGTTGGGTAAGAAACTCGTCAGTCGGCTTAGAAGTCGTAACCAGCCATTTGATATATACTGTATATATATTCCCATCTCCACAGTTATTCTTTAATATCGTTTATATATACAACCAAAAGAATTAAATAAAACACCATTACATCATTCTGTTTATTTAGACGAGTTAAGGGAAATAATTCATGAAATATATAAGAAATAAATAGACATTTAAAAATAATATACAACAAAAATACACACATTAAGCGAAGGATACATATACACACATTCTTAAATAATAATATTAGTACAGGGTAAAACTATATAACCATTTAATATATGTACTAGTAAATACACACTTATGTATATAAACCAGGGTTGGCAAGAAACCCACTTTTTTGAAAAAGCCCACCCCAGGTCGGTTTTTTCGGGTTTTTTCACCTAAAACCCGAAAAAACCCGGGTAAAATTGGGTTTTTTCATATGTCCATATGGTAGTTCATATTAGACCTACCTATTCTTATTTTTATAATAATACTGTACTGTACCGTACACTATTAATATAACATTTGTCTTGTTTTTAGCAAAAAGGTTGCCTTCCAGGCAATTAAGCATAAAAAGTTATTATTTTCTCAGATTGAGCTTCACAACAAAATTTGGAAAACATGGACCAATTTGAACTAAATTTGGTGTGGTAAATTATCCTATTTGTTAGGCTATACTTCCTATGGAAGACAGGCCCCTGTGTCTTCTGCTGGAAGTAGATGAATTACAGCTCCCAAAGGGAACTTAATTCAGCTAGTTATATCTATTTAATTCATATTACTGAATATTTTTTCTTTTATTTCACAGTTAAATAAAACAAACTGGCAACAGCATATTTATCTTTACTGCTAGCCTACAGAATTAGTCTCTTTGAAGTTATAACTGCATTAAATAATGCCAAAGACCTTTGGATCAGGAAGAAAATCAGGGCATGAATGGAGTGAAGTCAATATTATTGATGGGACTAGTAAAGTTAGATGCAAACATTGCAGTAATGAAATAAGTAATAAAATAGAGCGAATAAAAATGCATTTAATGAAATGTTTGAAACACATGGAATCAAGAAACAAGACTGACAATACTGCCAGTACATCATCTTCATACTGCCATGACATAGACCTCTCAGATGATCCAGACTCATCCTCACCACCACTGACACAATTACAGATGAAAAAAAGAAAAATTCAAAAGAAAGTAAGCGATTTTGGCATGACAACAACAACTTTGCAGAAAAATGTCATTGATAACAAAATAGCCAAATTCTTTTATGCAAATAATATTCCATTTCTATGTGCAGAGTCTAAGTATTTTATTGAAATGATAGAGACTCTAAGACCAGGCTACACTCCACCTTCCCGTCGAAATTTGTCTGGTCCACTTTTAAATACAATCCATGAAGAAGTAGAAAATTCCTTGAAGATGCAGTTGACTGAAGAATCAGGATGTA
The DNA here is from genome assembly GCA_023014485.1 of Bathynomus jamesi. Classification (NCBI taxonomy): domain Eukaryota; kingdom Metazoa; phylum Arthropoda; class Malacostraca; order Isopoda; family Cirolanidae; genus Bathynomus; species Bathynomus jamesi. Next base: position 293,410 of record JAJOZX010003521.1, on the reverse strand, counting down.
TAACACCCTGATTGGCTGATGTCTACACTCTATAACCTGCTACCTCACCCAAAGAGTTATACCTGTAGGTCTATTTGTTGACTCATGTTTGCTTGCTTTGCATGTAAAGTCATTATAGGCGCCTATATGACAATTTTTAAAAATAATTGCATATGCACTTCTTAAGTTTCATGAAAAAACCCACACGTGGGTAAAATAGTGGGTTTTTTCAAGTGGGTTTTTTTGAAAAAAAAAAAAAAAAAAAAACCGGGTGGGTTTTTTAGGTCTGGGCCCACTAGTGCCAACCCTGATATAAACACCAAAACTTATAATGTTTCAGACCAACAAAGACCCTAGGATCCACTCATGGCTGGTCTACCTAACTGCGTTCGTAATTGTGTATTGCGCATGTCCTCCGTCGTGGCGGAGGGGACCTACAATTTTACGTGGGTTCCGAACCACAAGAACATAAGAACATGAGAAATTTTTATAGTGGGCACACTAGGGGCCACTTCGGCCCATCGAGGTGGCTCCACTATGTAAAAACTGCCTGTACATTGGTAACAACCACTTTTTACAAAACTAAATAATTATCAATTTAAAACTAATTAATTATCAATTAAAAACTAAAGATAGAATCTCTCGATCCAGCGGGTCAAGTCATAATAGACTACTATCCACAAATATGTTACACTCTAAATCAATTTATAACCGACATGCAAATATATCAGATCCAAAGAATCCAGTCAATTTCATTACGGTATCCATCACTACCAGTACCTTGCCAACCAAAAATAAGTCACGGTCCATATCAATTGCGGACCAAGTCACAATTTACAACCATATACATTACCATATATACCAGTGATGGCGAACCTTTTTATGTTGGCGTGTCACTTGCATACATGCATTTTAAATTTAACTACAAAATCATAGATAGCTGACTTATTAATCGAAAGTACTAGGGCGTAGACGATTTATTGCAGTTTTTCATCAGAATACCAAACATTTTCAACATCCATCGCGTGATCGCGTGTCACCTGAAACCATGCGGCGTGTCACTGCTGACACGCGTGTCATAGGTTCGCCATCACTGATATATACAAATAGGAGGAAAAGTGTAGGTGTGGCTGTAAAGACTGTACAGTAATGTAGAAATGTGTGTGCACCCATTTTGGGTCTCCCATTTAAAGGTGTTTTTGGGACAAGTGAAGATCATGAGTTTTCCAATACCTCACAGTACTATGGGGGTCACCGCTCGGCAGAGGAATCTCTTTAAATGGGGTGTGTAAGGACAGAGAGTATCCCCTAACCCAAGATGCTGCCTCCCTATATCCCACAACACTTGTGTTGAGCTGTGGGATCTATCACCACAAGGCCTTAATTTTACTCTATTCATCTCCTCAACACTTGACGAAACAACATTATGTTTACCAGAGTTTGCTTGTCTACAAGTCGTTTCAAGTACATACTTAATGGCACCGGATTTACGTCTGAACACACGCAATGACTTCGTCACGGACACGTCGTATACGGCATTGAGAATGCTGCTCAAAGGAAGCTCCATCGTTTGCTATTGTGAGAGTGCACAACCAGTCGGGTCAAGCTCTGAGATGACTCTGACCAGACGGTGCGCTGTTTGGCTCAGGGACAGGTTTGGAGGAGTGAGTCAAATCATGCGAGAAGTTGTACCCATTATACCGGGCTATTTCCGATACATGGGGTAATATCGGTTTATCGAAATGAGCACTAGACGTTCATTTCCACAAACTAAACACATTAATAATCCAGTGCACTATTTGAGAGAAACATGTGCCCGTATTTATCTTTTCGTTTAACAGTCGATACTCGTCTCCAAATTCTATCAAAAACTCACACTGGACTTTAGCCAGAACCTCACTACGAACCCCGTCATGATATATATGAATGTAGTGTTAAAAGTACTTAAGCTTGTCCATGATGACAATGTTTACATTCTTAGCTTCAGGGTACGCGTACTCGGTATGATGCAGCATGATATAATACCGCCTGTCACACCACTCATCAACAAGACTCGCTACCCATACTCGTTGCTTCTTTTCTGCACGCTTTGTTTCTTTCACCTCATGTATATGTACACTTTTATACAGTTTAGCCTTACAATGTAGTCCATTACATCGTTTGTGCCGCGAAACCCGGCAATGCTCTGGCCAGAATATCCATAGAGTATTTGAACAGCTTGTTCCTCAAGTTTCGCGCAGTTCAATACAGCATTAAAAGTCTCAAAGGAGGGGGTGAGGGGCTAGGCCGTCTTTCATTACCACTTCAAAAACTTCGAAGACACAATATCAAAGGTAGCCATCACTATTTTTCGTCTACGTGAGAATTCTTCAAATATACGGCTGAGATCCAGGGTTTGCAGCGGCCAACTCAGCACGCAGGGGTAGAGATATGCCCAAGTAGTAGCAGGAGTCGCGTGACCATTTGATTGATCTTACAGTGGGCGGAACTTAGGACTTTTTCCTGTACATACGCACGAGCATACACACACACACACACACACACACACACACACACACACACAAAGGAGAAAATGAAACCATAATTGAAACATTTACATTTTCAAATATACGTAATAAATAAACATATCGTTAACAATAGATATATATAACATTCAGTTACTATGGTACCCAAAGGGTACGGTATGATAGGTGGCAGGCACCTGGTAGCGTTTCCTATAGGTGTTACGACACACCTTTGTATCCATAAGTTCCTTCACACACCCAAGTTTCTGCGCCAGAAAATTGTGTGTTCCTACAGTCAGTTGGGGAGGTTGGTCACCCTCAACTTCTAAGCACACTAGCTCCTTCAACGAGTCAAAGTTAACGACCCATCGGTTCGCCAGATTAAGCGTGATACCCTTCGCCTTCACGATATATTTCAGCTCTTTCCCCACCCTCACCCGCACCCTATAAGTTTTTGGCCCTGTTGATAAAAAGGAGTCAGCGTATGCACCATCACCGTACTCATCCTTGATCTCGTCATTCAACTCTCCAAGGAATTCCACAATAGGCGGCATGTATTCACCCTCCCTCGCTGTGAATATTACGCTATCTGTGTCAGCGTACAGCACCCTCCGCCCAAGAGAGTGCAGTAGTCCCCAAAGCTTGATGCGTGCGTAGGCCGTTCTGAAACTGGCTACAGGTATGTTTGTAACACGTGAGGTATCTGTGGCCAGTTCGGTGATGTTTTACTTTATAATGTACGTGTTAACAACATTCACAATCTCCATAACTTCTTTATGGGGGCATTGGCATAATCCCACACCTCGTTATAACTTTGTGCCAAATGAACGTTCCCTTTGCCAGTAGTCTGTGAAAATTTTCCCCAAAGACTGTATAGACACAACTTTGCACTAAAGTGCTTGACTGGGTTCTTTACAATTTGGGCCCAACAAAGTTGTATCCCTTCACGATCACGTTAACGCTGAATATAAGCCGATTTTTCACCCTCGCTCTCAACCGCTCGCGGGGAGCCTGATGCTTCTACTTTATTCTTCAAAAAAGTATTTATGTACGGCGTGAAAGGGTTGGGTAGCTTCTGAAACCTCCACACCTCATATATCTTCAATATTCTGTAACCATGGCGAATGGCTACGGACAGCTCAGGACTTGTATATACACCTCTGATCTTCCGCTGGTTGGTTGTGTGATTACAGGACCCATTATTCTCCTCTGCGCACTTCACGCATAGGAGAAACGAGTTTGTGATCTATAACGACGAGTAAGATCGGTATCCATAAATTACGAAAGAAATATCGAAATAGTACTTGTTCAAATTTGTCGAGAACACCTCGATGGTGAGCAGGTCAGGTCCCACCAGTTTTTCAGGTGCACCTACGGGGTACGGATTGTTCTTCATCACGTAGAGATATAAAGAACAGAAGTCGTAGTAATGGAGCTTCACGCCCTCCGTAGGCGGAAAGTATAGTTTGAATGGTTTTGTACGCTCTCCGAACAAGGTATCACCGCATTTGAGAGGGTCCAGCACCATTGAACGCTTGGTCGTGTTTATTTCTTCGCGGCACTGTCCATCTGTTTCCATCCGTGCATCATACTCATGCTCCCACAAGGTCTTGCGATTGAACTGGGAGCCTATAAGCTGATCGCGGGTGCGGTTCCATGCAAGACTGTCAGCAGAAGATCGATCGTGGATATCTCCTACGATTCTACACTCAGGACGTAGGCATCCATGCCAGCCACCAGAACCCGTTAAAGGAGTACACAGTCTTCTCACCAGTGGCACGGTCTTCGCTTAGACCATCAACCCATAAAACACGACCATTGACCTTAATGGGTAATTCTCCCGTGTTGCGGTCGTGTTTTATGTATACTCCGGTCTGCTGCTGTAGGTGTATGAGCCAGTAAATAGCCTTGTGCACATAACTGCGATGGTTGTTTCTGTAAATGACTGCTAAAGTGTCTCGGCATGAAATTGTTCTTGAACACAGTAAAGCACAATGAGGCGATTGTGGTTGCGACTTGCATCAGATCGCAGTTGAAACGATTTATGTACATCCTTCTAAAGGAGTAGAAACATACTCTAAGCACGCGAACATCATTCACGCAATAACGCTCACATTCATCAGCTATATTGTATGGAATATCTTCATTTAAACTGTTGTAGTAGCAGTCAGAATTTTCACGCTCACTCTCATTCATGTTGGTATAGTTAAAGTAATGTTTTGGTGGAGGTAGTCCTACATAATTTAATGTGTTGCTAGTAAGGAAAGGGTAAGGGAACTACCCTTTTGAAATTTCGGCGGCTACACCCATCACCTTGGGTAGCTTGGCTAGTTTACAAGGTGTGAATAATAAAGTATCTTTAAACTGAACATTACCTCTTATCTGCATTTATATAAGTTTGTTTCCCCTTTTCGAGAAGTCGCCTGTAAATATCTCCGATGACTCGTGTTCAAGCAGTTCTTTATAAAGAAACTGTCTGTCAACTTTTACCCCGTTATGGCCGAGAATATACAGTCATTTTTTTTTAACTTGTCCGCTAACTTGACGACATAGGGCTGTCGTGTGCACTCGTTAAAAACGTTTGTCCGTTTATCGCATTTGTGACACTCATCACACTCAACCTCCATGCACTCCGCAAATAGTCTGCCCTACGAGCAGATGTTTGGTTTCAGTAGATGTTTGGTTTCAGGGTTTGTGTAAGTTTCTATATCGTAGTGCACAGTTATACAGGGTTTACTTTTAGGCTTAGCATCTTTCATATTACATACATGCTTTACACCGTCCGTCTTATATTTTTCATGACATGTAGAACAGTGAATTTCATCACATTTATGCGAGAATTTCCCCCAATTATCCATCATATGAAACATGCTACATTCATAAATTCTCATTTTCCTGCAAGTGCCAATTGACTTATGGAGCTCAAAGCATTTATTATTAAAAAGTGTACGTTTGCACACATTACATTCCCTCTTCTCAGATTCAACTACACGACCTTCACATTTGGGGCTTTTACACTGCTCACAAACCATGTGACATTCCTTACAATGTTTCACTATATCATCTGCAAACTCGAGACATACCTTACACAAATCATGATGCCGTCCATATTTTCGACTTTTATCATAACTCGTGTAAAGAGCCCTTATATTACGGATGGGGAGATACGTTGACCCTGACAATCCTAAAATAAGTAGAGGTCTTGCGCGATCTCTTACACAACTTTTAAAAACATCCATTCCAAATACAACTAAACGAATATTCATTTCCTGTTCTACCCTTCTCAGCTCTTTAGAGCCCATATTACACTCAAACTCAAGCTTGCAATCTGAAACCAGTTTACGAGCATGCTGCACAACCGTAGGCAACCAAATTTTTTGCGTCCATGTATTTAGCACAGTGAACGTATGGCTAAGACTATTGCTATGAAGCCGTAACCACGATCGACGTTTATATGCTTTCGGTAAATAATCGGAGAATTGAAATTAAGGGTATAAGGTGTGGAACTATGACCCACAACCCGAAGTACTCTGTCAGTATTTACCATGAAGTTTCCATATTGAAGGCTGTACTACTTTCAGAGGCCTGCATTATACGCCCCAAGATATATTCTATATATTCTTCGGCCAAGTGTCTGAATGGTATTACTATCCAAAAATCATCTACTTCCCCGTCAACTAACCAGAACCCGAAGGACAACCTCGTCCGGACTTCACGTTCGTCGCGGTTCTGAAGGGCAAACTCCACAATACGCTCAACTACATGCAGCATTTCGTGTTCAACACCGTTGATATACAGGGTCCCAGGGTCAACCCTGACCACGTACCGATTTCTAGCCACTGCCGGGATGGGGTTAGCGGTGCGGACCAGTTCGAATGTTATATCTTCCTCTACAGCACGAGAAGCTGCTGCTGTTGTTGTGGAGGATGTACCCAGAATTGAACGGGAATAAGGGGGTACAAATTTAATTCAGGAGGGAGCTAGTGTGGCGGCTGTGTCGCAAGAAGTAGAGGCTGGGGCTCTATTACTGGAGTTCTAGCAACTGGTGTAATCCTGGCACGTCTTATACCTGACTTGGAAGGTTCTTCATCATCGTGCCTTCGCTTTGAACTGCCACGTGGTGGAGGTGTCGCTGGTGAGGTTTCGCCAGCGGGGGTGGAGTCTGTAACCACAACTACACTGTCATCTGGGTCGTCTGTAATATCGATGATGGAGTGCTGTCATTCGTCATTCAGGGTTCTGTGGAAGAAGAAAAACAATATTGTAGACTATAAGGATAGGCTGACCATATTTCCTTGAGACAAAAACGGGACATTGGGATGGCAAAAAAGGGACGGGGGTTATGTAATATTCTGTATTCATGAAAAAGTAAGTACATAAACATATTGAGCTTACAATTATTCTTCAGTGACAGAACCCATACAAAAACCCATACAAAACGGTACTGTCCCGTTCAAAACGGTACGTATGGTCAGCCTATATAAGGAGCAACACTGAAATTTTGTTATATTTTGTAAATGTTCCACTTACGGGGGTGACGTGTTAGAGATGGAATCTGTAGAAAAATTCAGGTTCTCAACCCCATCCACATGTATTATATCCGGCCCTACAGGATGTGGTAAAACTGTGTTTATGTTAAAATCATTAAAGATAAGGGGGAGATGTTCTCAAAATTTGTGCAAAACGTAATATAGTGCTATTCGACGTACTAGTCAGTGGTCAACTAGTACCAAGATGATATTTTGTCACACAAAAGCATATATGACGTTAATTCGTTAAAGGGAAATGAGCATACAGTCATTGTAATTGAAGATCTCATGTTGGAAATGGATAAAACGTTTGCCGAGATATTTACAGTGTTCTCCCATCATCTTAACATAAGCGTATTCTTCATCAATCAAAATTTATTTTTCAAAAATAGATACATGCGTGATGTGTCGTTAAATATACAATATCTAATCTTATTCGCCAACGTAGAAATGTGTCACAAATTAGGGTATTAGCCAATCAAATGTTCCCGAATCAGCGTAAGGAGTTTTTGGAAGTTTATAAAGAAGTTACAAGTCAACGTTACGGATATTTGCTTTGTGACCTTCACCCGCGAAACACGTTTAGGGTACTTCTAAGAACGAATATATGCCCAAACGAGCCTCAAACGGTGTATATTCCAGAACAACAAAGAAGCTAAAGAAATACCATGAGTTAACAAAAATCCATCATCGATTGCCCCCGGCATTGCAGCAGATGTTTGTTAAAAATATCGACTCGGATTTTTTAAAATGCATCTGTGAAATCTGCCTTAATGTTATAAAATGTAATGTGCCAATGAAATCCCCTCAGAAGACTCGCCTACGTCGTTACAAGTACATAATACGTACGCTCGCTCGTAAAAGTCAAACTGTGGGGAAGAAAAAGCGAATTATTGTACAAAGAGGGGGACCATTCCTCCCCATCTTATTTTCAGTTTTGGGACCTTTACTGACTAGATTAATATAATGAAGAAAGTGGTAGTGATTCCGCACGAAATGTTTGCTTCACTGCAAAGTTCAAAGAGTCCAGACACGTTTCTAGAACCCCGTAAAAGTAGGCTTAAAAAAATGGAAAGCGCATTGATAGACCTATTAAACAGTGAAAAGTCTCCTGATGAGAAAAGAATCTTATACCAAGAGGCTCTGCAGAAATTTCTTCATGAGTACGAAGATTAGAAAATCCGACAGAGCTCCCCGTGGTTATTAGACACAGCGCGACCAACGATAAGCATGGCGACATAGGACCTGGGCCCGACGTTAGAGATGACCAACCAAAGAATAACGGTACGCAGCACATCGAGCATGTATTAAAAAGCAGTCTCCCACATACATTGAGGAATAAAGGTGTGTCTTTATAATCTATTGAGTGAGGACCCCATCATAAAGTGGACCGATATAGACAAGGTCATTGTTGAAGAAGCAAGGGTACAGGGATCCAATATCATCGACATTGTCCATGATCTGGTGAGAAAGTGGGACAGGCCCTCACCATCAGGATGGAAGCATATTAAATCAAGACGACAACAAATAAATGTCCCCAAAACATTGATAGGAAATCTGAATAGGTTAAAAGACTTGGAGAAAGTCTCGCATGTGCCACAACTGAGTACGCCATCACTCCCAACGGTAGCATCTCTGAAGAGGAGAAAGAAGAGACCAAACAACAACGGCCAACCCTATCCAAGTGTCTCTAAAATACGCAAATGGCTAACATATTATGAAAAAACTATACACGCTTACAACATGGTATCGTATGTGGTGCCTTTCTTTCTTAATTAAATATAAATTATTAATTAATTGAATTAAATATCTGCAAAATTTCCTCGGGATTGGCGACGTAGCCTATTGGGAATGAAAATAATTGCCATACATACATAGAACCCATATGTAGGCATCGGGCATGCATAACAACAAGAAAACCAAATTTATTATTTCGTGTTCAAAATTTTCCACTGCCGATCATGAAAATTACATCGAGAGAAGAGTCAACGAACTTTGCAAATTCGGCAAATACTAAACTACGAAGATTATATTATATCGGCTCGCTCGGAGCTACTTATGTTACAGCGATGCTTTAAGCAAGGAAGATGTACTTTATCTTCCTATAAGTTCTGACTGAAATCCTCTTAGTATAAAACCTAATAACTATAAAAAGAAAAGGCCTATTCCTTCAGGTATTTAAGTGTAGTGACTGCCTATATTAGTTACATCAACTCATTGTATAACTCCATCGTACTACGGCCCTACATCGAAAGAGAAGCGAGGTCCATCGAAATAATAAGGTAAGGCAATTTCTTTCTTTACCATTAGGCAGCGCAAATACCGAAGGCAAATAACATATACATAACTCTCTAACGAAAAAACGTAGGGCTTTTGTAGTTAACTCTCCACTGAAATCTGCTGGAAATTTCCAACGGATGAGGGTATCAGGCAATCAACCCATAGTTTTTTCATACATATTAAGAAAACACTATTTTGACATTTCTAACCCAGCCTCCTATGGCGGTGTTGATAGACTGTACAGAGGTGTTTACAATGATGGAGTAGGGAAAAAAAGATGTTGAGAGGTTTTTGCGGGAGCAGGATGCTTATACACTTCATAAGCCGATGAGAAAAAGGTTTAAAACAGCCTGGACAACACCGGTTTCGATTGACTCTGTTTGGGAAGCGGATTTAACAGACATGCAAAGATATTCAGTATATAATGATGGCTATCGCTACATCCTATTCATAATACATTTATTCTCTAGATATCTGTGGCTAATTCCTCTGAAAAATAAATCGCCTGAAACAGTTGCTAAAGCACCAAAACAGGGTTCCTGGCTATTTTTGTACGGATAAGAGGAAAGAATTTATAGGCTGAGCCTTTCAGAACACGATGGCAGAGTTTAATATTAATTACTACACTAGCAATTCTATACATAAGGCGTCTTTAACTGAAAGAGTTCAGCGTACCATAAAGGAACGCATGCATCGCTATTATACACATAAAAACACATACATATATAAAAACATTCTGGGATCATTGGCCGCGACTGGGACACCTAACGAGGTTTTAGAAAGAGGTACGCACACAGAGTGTGAGGTGAGAAGAGATATCCGTAGAGCACCGCCACACTCTACACGTTTCAAAATTAATGATTATGTAAGGCTATAGCGCTGGGAAATAAATTCGCGAAGGGATTTGAGCAAGGATGGACACGTGAGATTTTTAAAGTTAGGGCTATGATACCTAAAGGCGAGATAATGATGTATTACGTTGAAGATTTCAATGGGGAAGAATTCGCAGAAGGCTTTTACCGCGAGGAGTTGCAGAAAGTGACATTTGATTTAGGAAAAAATGTGTTTAAAATTGAAAAAAATTTAGGCAGCAAAGGTTCGGGAAAAAGAAGACTGTACCTGGTGAAATGGCTAGGGTACCCAGAAAGCTTCAACACCTATATAAAAGCTGATGCAATAATGAAGCTTAAATAGTATACAACATGGCGCCTAACCACTTCTATGTCACACTCCCGTCCTCTTCTCCTCTGTCTGTACATCCTAACAACACACTAGCCAATTTTGTAACAGAACTCCATGGGCCCATTGAATTGGAACGTGATTCGTGGGAGGTGGGGCTTTGCGAATTTCAGCTATCCACCAGCTTCTTAATTATTGATTATGAAGAGCCCGTTTTTACAGTTCTTAGAGATCGTGATGAGTGTGAAAAAGCAGGGTTAATTAGGGATTAAACCAAGCGTGCCGCCCGGAGTGGGGAGGCCCTGTATTACACTATAGTAGTAATAATAGGCCCCGGTCGTTATGGTGCGGCCGAGGATGTTGTGAGAGAATTAAACGGAAGTTTAAAAAGTTCAAATCTTACGGCTGATTTAGTAAACGAAATCGTAAACAAAGAAACCCCTGTACATGCTCTGACTTTAAAATCACAGGATAATAGAAATAATAAAGACAAAGGATTGTTCCCAAATTATAACCTAGGGCCAATATGGAGCAGCGTTCCAAAGAAATAAGCACAACATGACTTGTCCAGCTTAATGTATCAATTGAAATTGGAGAAATTGGGTGATGGCTATCCATCTCCAGATATATACTATATTTACAGCAATATCGTGAAGCATCAATTTGTTGGGGATACCCAGGCGCGTCTGCTCCGCATTGCACATATTCCCAACCATAGAGGGAAGAGTTTGGGCATTACATATGACAAGCCCCATTATGTGAATGTTGCGACTAATCTACTAAGAAATATCTCAATATATATATATAAGAACAATTGAGGGAAAAAATTTCCCATTCGGTGATGGGAGCTTAACAGTGAAGGTACACTTTCGTCGCACTGAGTTATAATGACCCGAAGGCCTTTCACAGTCTATCAAGGAGTGAGATATCAGCGTGGGAGTGGGCTTGGATCCATTTTTTCAACTATACTATGCACGGCTGTCCCATTGTTGAAGAGGTGCGCCAGATACCTCGGGAGGAAAGCGTTACAATCAGGTTTTAATGCGGTAGAAGACATAATGGGTGGAGCTAAACCTAAAGAAGCTCTAAAAACACATTTGAAACGTTACAATGGACGAAATCATTAACGATGCAAAAAGAAAAATGCGTTGTGGCGGGAAGAAGAAGAGCGCTGTCCGGAAGAGGGAGTTACCAACACGTGGCCGCTAAATGAAAAAGGACAAAAAAAGAAGTGTTCTAAGCGAATGAAACCTATGGTTGATCATTTTTTTTAACTGATATAAGCTGAGGACATTGCTCTCACGAATTATAGATTGATTACTACTTGTCGAGAGAGGTGACACTATTTCTGACTCGTCATGGCACGCTTCATTCATCCGTGTAGCTCACAATATTGTAAATCGGAGTTGTCCCTCTTTGATATGCCCCCAACACAAGTTTCTATTAAACACAGTGACTTCATTACAATTAACCCATTAAACATAATTAGTTCCCCCAGTGCCCCTATAGAATTCGTGATACCCAGCTCAGGCCCATACTTTTTTGATCCAAGCTGAATGCACATGTACGCTAAACTACATATAGCCCTTTCTGATGGAACGGACTGCGATGATAATTATTCTGCATAGCCTGAAACCACTTTCTGCACTACATATTCAGTCAGTGTGAGGTGTTTTTAAACTAGGTCAACATTTCGGCAGGAACGGGTTATCACCTACGAGCCTATCTGGAAAATGTCCTCACCTTTTCAAGATAAGCGAAGGATACCTTTTTAACTGCCGAGGGCTATTATCTGACTACAGACGAAAGTAATATAAAGGATAAATTTAAAAATTCTAAAAAGAAGATATACCAGTGTTTTGGACGTCTGCATACAGACTTCACATTCCAGGAGAAATTGCTTATGAACTGTGTGGATATGAAATTAAAGCTCATTCGCACGAATCCTGAGATCTGCATAAATTTGGAACCTGATCAAGAAAAGGGCGCAAAACCCGTTGTGATTCACATTATGGAAACATATCTGCGCGTACGGCAAGTGAAATTAAGTTCGCCGAAATATGTAGAAATTGAAAAATATTTACTACACGCCACATTAAAATACACAATGAACAGAGTACAGATTAAACTATACACGGTGCCCGCAGGGTTGGCCTCGAAGCAGATAGAAAACGTGGCCCTAGGAGTTCTACCTAAAAGGCTATTAATTGTAATGCAGGATCACGCTTCGACGAATTGAAAATATAAAATGAACGCCTTTAATGCCTGGATTCGTTCTAATGCCCCGCCCATTGGGTTGTAATTGGACGAGCCGCGAATTCTGGGGGCGTGTCTTTACCAAATATAACTTATTCATTCCATAGGTTATTTTGTTTTAAAAATTATATTAACGCTTTTATGTTATAGTTTAAGGATAAAATTGTATATTAAAGATAAATTTGTATTGAAGCAAAATAGTTGCGTAAAAGAGGAAAAATGAATAAGTTACCCCGAAATAGAACCTATTTTTATTATAAAGTTATATTAATATTTTTTTGTAATAAGGTTTAAAGATATATTTGTGTCTTAAAGATAAATTTATATTGAAACAAAATAATTGGATAAAAGAGGAAAAATTAATAAGTTACCCCAAAATAGAATCTGTTTGTGCGAAAGACGAGAAATTAAATAGTTATCCTGAAATAAAATCTATTTTCAATATAAAGTTATATTAATAATGTTATAGTTTAAGGATAAAAAGAGGAAAAATGAAACAGTTACCCCGAAATATAGTCTATTTTGTTTTAAAAATCATATTAATGCTTTTTGTTATAGTTTAAGGTTAAAAATGTATATTAAAGATAAATTTGTATTGAAACAAAATAATTGGTCAAAAGATTAAAAATGAAATACTCCTAATTTAATTTATATTTTGTTTTAAAAATCACATTAATGCTTTTTATGTTATAGTTTAAGGAGAAAATTGTATATTACGGTGGAAATTTGTTTTGGCATTAAACTTAGTTTATCTTATTCGATTTTTTGTATAAAAGATCGCCTACCAAACGACAAGTTGGCCTCGTGGTGTTCCACCATGAGAAGCTTAATAGAAAAACTATTAGCATCGCTCTTCTTTTGAGACCTTGTCGGTTTACCCCTTTGCCTCATAAATGTATTTGTTTATGCTTAATAGCTTTGTTTGTTAGGTCGTATTTAGAGACCTTATTTGTCTATCCCTTGGTCCCATAAACGTATTTGTTTATGCTTAATAGCTCTGTCTATTGGGTGGTATTTAGAGACCTTGTCGGTCTACCAGGTGCTGGTAAGTAAAAGCCGTGGGTAAGGTGGGTTTGGTTAGGTTATGGCAAGCTATACTTAGACGATTGGTGGTTGTGGTGCTTTGGTGTTTCTTTTTGTGTGGTGGTTATGCTCGTATATATTTTGCTATTGGGGCTTTACATGCATCTGTTTATATACGTTATGTGTGTGTGTGTGTGTAATAATAAGGGATCTATGGACGTGTATGTGCGGGGAGTGTATGTGCGCTTTTTGGCTGTTCAAAGAAGTCATCGTACACCAACCAATGTGCAATCATAATCAATCATAATTAATCTGAATCACTTACGTACTTCGTGGTTACATGTCCAATGGATCCGTATGTGCACCTTGATGCTGGACATACAAGCGGATGCGCCTCCATGTCCTCTGCGACATGCGTCGGAGCATTTGTGGAGTAATGGTGCGAAAGGCGTCTTCCACAGCTCTGCGCAACTCTTCATTGATGTTGTAGCGACGCGCAGCCACTACTCCCTTGATAATACCCCACAACGAATTGTCCGGGGTGGTAAGTTCAGGACTACGTGGTGGTGGCCATGGTAATGGTGCCGGAGATGTCGGTGACCCACGGCCAATCCAGCGGCCTGCAAAATGTTCGTTCAAAACGTCGCGCACAGAAAGAGCAAAGTGTGCGGGTGCCCCATCGTGCTGCAGCCACACGTCATCCATGAGTCCCCTATCTCTGAGCTGAGGTATGAGCCACGTCTACAACATTGCCGAATAAGATGCCGCGTTCACGGATCCATCGAAAAAGTAAGGTCCAATCAAATGATCTGATATCATACCCGCCCATATCATCACATGCGGTGGATTATGTTCCAGCTCCTGCGTGAAATGAGGATTCTCTTTTGACCAGAACACCACATTTCTGTCGCGCGAACTGCGATAGATGGCAAATTCATCACTGAAAAGAACCTTTGAGCGGGATACGGCACTTGGGAATGTGTCCAACAGAGCACGGCATGATTCATAACGCCGATCGATGTCGGCATCTGACAGTTCATTCACGAAAGTTGGGCGATACGGCCTCACTTTCAGGTCTTTCTTCATGTGGTCTTGCATCGTTGACCGTGGCACACCAAGCTCTGATGATCGTTTCCGCGTCGACTTAATTGGGGAACGTTCAATGGAAGCGGCAATCGCTGCACATGTTTCCAAGCGCGTTGTCTTTCTCCCACTCCGCGGCCTGTCTTTTACGCTTCCAAGAGCGAACGCACGTTTTTCCCAATCCAGCAGTGTCGCTCTTCGTGGTGGAGCCTTATTAAACCGTTCCCGAAACACAGCCATCATCTGCGTCATTGTTTGTCCCGTGTGCGGTCTCTCATGCACCCACACACTTGCCACCAACCGCTCCTCAACAGAGTAACTGCTTGTGTCAACCATACCGACAACACCACAACTAAATTCCATGGGTACGGCTGTCACGTACGCACTATCTTCGACACTATTGCCAGATTGCCATTCGACACTCTTGCTTGCCAGACTGCCATTGTACATAGTAGTGTGTGCTGTGCTGTGCTGTGTAAACTCAAATTGATTTCGGGTTCGTATCGTGCGGGTGTACGGTGACTTCTCGCCCACCCTGTACACTGTGCCAGCTGGCTGATAATGCCTGCATGCACTGGCTTCTACGCCAACTGGCGGATTTCGGGTTCTAAGCTAAGTGATGCTACCCTGAGCTCCCATTGTGCACCTGGATCTTCCAGGTGTAGGATGCTCTCTCTCTCTCTCTCTCTCTCTCTCTCTCTTAGGTTAGGTATACTCCTTTCGGGGGTGAGGCCGTCCCATCTTCACCCCCAAAGAGTGGACTCTCCAGCTTGCTGGGGAGATTCATCCCCCTTTTTATTGGCACGTTGCAACAAGGGGGTGGGATGGGTGGCAGTGACACTCATTTGATCAACATTGCAATTGCTCTGCACACTCTCCTTTTGCAGTCATACTACTTTTTTTCCATTGAAATTTTACTTCGCACGCAATTTACTTGTTCTTGCCAACGAAAAACTCGGAGGATGATGAACTCCAAAACTGCTGAGTGCTTGCAATCTGCGTTCTTTGGAATCGTGTTAATGTTGAAGAAATGGTTTCCATCATATTATACTTTTTGTTTTCAAAGTTACAATTTGCATTAAAGTTTAGGTATAGCTATATAACATTAAAGAAATGTTACCAAAATTTAATTTTAAATTTAGAAACTCTAAAGAAAGGTAATCTAAATGAATCCAAACAAAAATTTTGCTTTCAACAAAGTTATTCGTAAGACCTTTTTTTATAGATTGGATTGACGCCAGATTCATGCCTGTGAAAGATTAGATCCATCACCTAATATTAGTTGAAAGACAAAAATCGCCAAATAATTTTTAATTTCAAAGAAAATTCGAAAAAGAAATTATTTAATATCACTGGGATGCATCAATTTTGCTGTCAAGGGTTTTGTAAGTGATCCTTATAGAGTTTTTCCTGCTGATTTCGAATCTGCAATCCGTTTTTCTCAATCAGCTCAGGTTATCCGGCTATGGCCTCATAAGTAAAATAGAATTTTTCGTGATTTTGTCAAAGCGGAATTGGAACAGTAACATCTATCATCACTTGTTTCACTTGTATAATATCTTTTATTACTTTTCAGGCATATAGATAAAATATTTCATAATGAATAGAGCGTGTAAAAATGATCCCAATAGATTCTGCTACATATGTGGGACGGTTACCATGCCAAATAACCAGTCCCAAATCACTAAATTTGTGAAGACAATGTATAGAGCATACTTTGGAATTAAGCTAGGGGACCAGGACAAAAATTTCGCCCCTCATATGTGCTGCAAGACGTGCATTGAAAATTTGAGAAGATGGAGCAAAGGCAGAGCGAAATCTTTGCCTTTTGGAATTCCCATGATTTGGAGAGAAGGAAAGGATCACGTGACAGATTGCTATTTCTGCATGACAAACCTCCAAGGTGGGCTTATAAATTTATTTTTCTTAAATATTTTGAAATCCTCGTATGAAACTTGACATAATATTCACCATAATGTAATATTCACCATATATAGCATAATATTCACCATAATGGTAATCATACATTTACATATACATATTGTTATAGAAAATACATTTACACATACATATTGTTATACAAGTTACATTTACATATATAATGATTGTATATTTTCTTTCTTTTTCATTCATATTGTCCCCGAAGGGACAATATGAATGAAAAAGAAAGAAAATATACAGACTCCATCGACCTATTTCATATCTTACAGACCGCAGCCTTCCCTCACGAGCCGCCACTGTCTGAATGCTTCTTCTATTTCATATGCAAGTTTTATATCCATGTTTCTGTGTTTCTATTTTCAGGAGTTAACAAGAAGAATAAACACATTGTTGTATACCCTGACATTCCTTCTGCTATGAGACCTGTACCCCATGGTCCTGGAATTCCAATACCCGACCCACCTCAAACCCTGGACTTCGATGATTCTGATGATGAATCAAAGACCAATGCCAATGACCAGTCCCAGTCGTATATACCTCAAAATACCGCTTCAAATGAGCCGAGGCCTCTCAACCAGGCCAAACTTAATGATCTTACCAGGGATTTAGGACTTTCCAAATTAGCTGCCGAGATCTTGGGCTCACGACTTCGAGAGGACAACTTGCTGGCTCCTGGAACAACATTCTCCTGGTATAGGAAACGAGAGGAAGAATTCCGCAAGTTTTTTGTAGTGCACGAAAATACCTCTTCCTTAGTGTACTGCTGCAATGTTGAGGGGCTAATCGAATCCTTGGGCCTGCCATATAACTCATCAGAATGGAGGCTATTTATAGACTCGTCTAAACGAAGTTTGAAAGCAGTACTTCTCAACATTGGGAATAGGGTTGCATCAGTCCCTGTAGCACATTCCGTACAACTTACTGAGAGCTACGATAACATGAAAATTTTACTGGATGCTCTCGTATACGACCAACATAACTGGAGGATCTGTGGAGATTTGAAGGTAATACTAATATCATAAGTAAACTATTGCTATTGACTATGTTGTTTTTCCAAAGGTTATTTGAGATCGTATAAGAACACTTAACTTCCCCACAGAAGTGATACAGTCCAATGCATAGATTTTTTTATCTGATAGAACAAATTCTCTAAATTCTTTAAATATTTTCATTTTTTTTCAGATTGTGGCATTTGTATTGGGAATGCAAGGGGGATACACGAAATACCTATGTTTCCTCTGCAAATGGGATAGCCGAGCGGATGAGAAGCACTATGCACAGCGTGAATGGGCATCCAGAGAGAATTTTGAACCTGGGTCGCATAATGTCGTTTCAGTGCCCCTTGTACCACCAACAAAAATTTTGCTCCCACCACTTCATATTAAGCTGGGCTTGATGAAAAATTTCATCAAATCAATGAATAAGGAGGGTTCAGCATTCCGATATCTCGAGAGTAAATTTCCTCATATATCTGATGCTAAACTAAATGCTGGGGTTTTTGATGGTCTTCAAATTCGAACTTTGATCAAGGATACTCAGTTCGAAAACGCAATGACTCCAACTGAGAAGAATGCCTGGCAGGCATTCAAATCAGTTGTCACTGATTTTCTTGGCAAGCGTAGAAGTCCAGAATACGAGTCCGTTGTCGAAAACTTGATGGAAGCTTTCAAAGCTCATGGGTCGCGCATGTCCATAAAAATGCACTTTTTGTGGTCCCACTTGGACTATTTTCCTGAAAATTGCGGGGATTATAGTGAGGAACAGGGTGAACGATTTCACCAAGATATCAAAATAATGGAAGAGAGGTACCAGGGAAACTGGGATATCAATATGCTGGCGGACTATTGCTGGTGTTTGAAGCGAGACGTGCCCGAAGAAAAACACAGACGGAAAGCCAAAAAAACTTCCTTCCTTCCTCAATAAACTTTTTTCCATATTCATTGTATGAATAAAAGTATTTATTCACACAATGTTTTCATTTTTCACGAGTGTTCTTATAATATTACTCGTATCTACAGTGTTTAAGCTTAAAAAATCAATAAATTTGGGGATAAAATTGGACTTATAATAAATGGCCAATAGAGAAAAAACCTGACCTGATTGAGGAAAACCAATGTCATTTTCGAATTCAGCATGGTCGAATTATATAATATGAGTTGAAAAAACCCTCACAGCAGACAAAAAAATTTCATATGCATTCCAGTGTATTATATTGGTTCACGTCATAACTACTTGAAGATTCGGGAACCTTAATTCTGGTTTCTCCACGTTTCAAATGATTTGATTAAGTTCTTGATAAAATTAAATTCTGGTTCTTTTATTCGATATAAACACTAGGGACCATAAAAAATAGTTATTTTGGCCTGAATTTCAATAGACTTAGGGATGGGGTCCCTTATTTATTATCAAGAACTGTTTCCGTGCTGACACACTGCCTTGGCAAATTCTTTCATTTGGTAATATTCCTTCCTGTTGGAAGTCGCTTTCATACAGTCCCAAAGAAGGATGACCGCTCTAGATCCTCTAACTATCGTCCAGTTGCCTTGATTTCTTGCTTTTCTAAAGATTTTCAATCTATCATTAATAAGAATATTCTTAAACACCTCTCCATTCACAATCTTCTTTCAGGTCGTCAGTATAGGTTACGCAAGGGACGCTCTACTGGCGATCTTCTTGCATCTCTCTCTGATTCTTAGTCATACTCCTTTCTGGATTTCAGTGAAACTTTTGCTAATGCGCAAGACACATCAAAAGCTTTTGATAGAGTCTGGCACAAACCCTTAATTTTCAAACTGCCCTCTTTCGGTTTCTATCTCCATATCTGTGCCGGCTCCACAGTTTCCTGAACCCGACTTAGTTGCTGTCTCTGTATAGGGATCTTCTGTATATGGAGAACGCTTCTACTGTGTGGCTTAACCCACACTACTCTACTTGACCACGTGGAATCAAAGGCTTTCCGTCTTATCAGCTCCTCGCTTCTAACTTACTGTCTTCAATCCCTCTCTCTTCGCCGCAATGTTGACTCACTCTCTCTTAACTCTCACTATTATAGCGGAAAAAAAGTATTTCTTGAAGACCCATTTTTACTTTATATACCGTATGTCCCACGAAAAAGTACACCCAACTTTAGATTGTACTTACTCCTCCAAAAATTGAGATATTTTGGATCTGTTTGTTTGATTTAATATAGCAAATTATTCTTTGTTAACGTTCAAATTTATTCATGTTTAAACGATTTAGTGTTTAAGCATCTGCTTCTAACTGAAGGGTACAACAAAATGGATTGCGCAAAATTGGTCAATGAAAAAATAATGTGTGTGCTATCGATGTAATGAAAAGACAAATACATAATAATAGATACTTTAACATAATTTTAATAAGATACAAAGCAGATTTTTCTTTATTCCTTATTGCAAAAGTTATGCTTAGTTTCGTTTTCTTTCAACATGACCGCCATTCCTATCGATACAAATCTGGAGTCGAGCTCTCATCTTCCCCATCACTCTTTTGATAAGATCTGGATTGTCTTTTAACAAGTTGATTTCAGCTGTGATGCGAGTCCTCAAATCATCTAAATTGATAGATTGTGATGCAAATACTCTATTTTTCAAATGACCCCATAAAAAGTAATCACACGGGGTCAAGTCAGGGCTTCTGGGAGGCCATTCAATGTCATGGCCTGTAGCAATTACTCTTTGGTGGAAGACTTCCTGCAAGCGTTCCTTCACAATAACGCTCCTGTGAGCAGGAGCTCCGTCTTGCACCCACCAAATACGATTAAATCGGTTTCCATAAGTAATACGTATTTGTGGAAGGATTTCTCGGTCTATCATTTCTAGGTAAGCTTCACCATTTAGATTACCATCCTAAAAGACCGGGCCAATTACCGCTCCATTACAGCACAGTCCTACCCAGAGAGACAGTTTTTGTCTAGAGTTATTCTTTTCGTAGATATGATTGTCAGGTGGATGATTTTTTGGTGCATACTGACGGCAGATTTGTCTGTTCACTAGACCATTCATAAAAAAGGCCGCCTCATCTCCAACCACTAATTGTTCCGTGAATCTTTCTGGTTTTTCAAGAAACCACTGGACAAATCTTAGGCGGCGAGGTAGATCTCCTTCAATGAGTTGATGTCGAATTTCCATTCTGTATGGGTACAAATTCAAATCCTCACGAACTATTCGATGAAATGACATGCGTGAGAGTTCTGTACCATTTCGCCTGGTGGACACTTTTGGATGTCTCTCTAATAAATGCCGAACATGCTGAATGTTCTCGTCTGTTCTTGCCGTCTTCGGATGGCCTGAACGTCCTTTGTTCAAATTGAGGACCGTTCCTTCTTCTTTGTATTTCCGAACATTCTTCAAAATTGTATGTTTAGTTGGAGAAGCTCTATCGGGAAATTGCAGTTCGAAGGTATTCTGAACTTGTTTTAAGCTTTTAGTTTGCAGATAAGTTGTGACCATGAGAACGCGCTGCCTTCGTGTAAACTGCATGATAAGGGTTTCAAAGTTATTTATAAATTTAGTAATTCAGATTCTTCATTTATATGTATGACTCGTATCTTAGATACAAAAGTTCGAATTATTTAAAAAAAATATTTGCAATATCCTTCGACGTAAAAAGTAGCACATTGGTTAAAGCAAGAGGAGCTATCTGGCTGGGAGAAATGATCATTCCGCGCAACCCATTTTTCTGTACCCTTCAGTTAAAAGCAGATGCTTAAACACTAAATCGTTTAAACATGAATAAATTTGAACGTTAACAAAGAATAATTTGCTATTTTAAATCAAACAAACAGATCCAAAATATCTCAATTTTTGGAGTTAGTACAATCTAAAGTTGGGTGTACTTTTTTGTGGGACATACGGTATATTATATTTTTGTGAGTTTTGTAATATATTTTTTGTGTGTCTGTAAAAATAATTACTTTTACATGACAGAGTAACTGGAATTTTGTTGCATTTTTGTTCGGAAAATTTTTACTTTTCAGTCTAATTAATTCGACTTGTTTAATTTCACTCAAATATTAAATTACTGAATGGCTGATTTGAAAATTTAGTGAACTTTTCATTGGAAAGATGAGAGACATTGAATAAAAAATTCTTTGTCTTTTGAAATATTTTAAACCGAAGTAAAACTTATTGGGAGAAAGTTAGAACTTTGATATAAACAGTATAAACGACCTGTCAGATGTATTCTTTTGCGATGCAATTAACACGGCCCCAAGAACTAAATAATTCTACCCTGTGTTATCTGGACTCCAATGGTGAGGGTGTATATACTACGAGTGTGTATATATATATATATATTATATGGAATATCATGCATAAAGGAGGAGATTGTTGACACCAATCAACCACAGAAGTCGACTCCAGAAGGAACCTTAAACAGAAGATATGGAGTATTGGAACTCCCGTTTCTCCTGTCACTATCCTCCTTAGCTGGTCTTTTTCCGTGTCTTATCTACCCTGTGAGCAAACCAGCATGCTCTCAAACACTCCCTATTCTTCACTACATATACTTGCATCTTACATACTATATAACATTATCAAATTTTTAAAAAAATGGCAACAATTTCAACAGCCTCGAAGCCCCATGGGGAGGGGACCATAAATGTCCCCACTTCTGCTACCCCACTACCAATACTGGGAAAGCAAACCTATACAGCGGGGTTGGATGTGCTACAGCGCATTCGAGATGTTCTGGGCCTCGACCTGATTCATTTTTCATAAACTTCTGCAACATGGAATATTCGTGGCCTTTCCTCAAGTTTTCAATCTGTTGAAAACCACCTCTCCTCCACTTATCCTCACATTCTCTCCCTCACTGAAACTCAGAGGTCTTCGGCGACTGAGAGTGACCAATTTTCTGTGCCCTCTTACTTTCTCTATACTCAATTTCACTACAAAGGTGGATGGTGCGTATGTGTAAATATCTAACGGTTTCAAACGATACCTAACTAAATACCCAACGGTATCAAACGGTACATAACTAAACACCTAACGGCATCAAACGGTACCTAAGTACCTAACGGTTCTCGTATTCCCGAACTCGAATCCTCCGAATTATATACCCTCTGGCTACGGCTTGCATGCCAATCTCAAACTAAATACATCTGCACTGTCTATCTTTCTCCTAATTCTACTGACTATTGAAAATTATTGACTACTTCATTTCCAAAGTGGAATACATTCTTTCCCACTCTCCTTTTGCTGAAATCTCCATTTAGATTTCCATGTTCACCACCACCTTTGGCTTTCCTTCCATTTTACTAACACCCCTGGTGAGCTAGCTTCCAACTTTTCTATCCTAAATGACCTAGAGTAGATTGTACAGCACCCTACTCGTGTCCCCAATCGCCTTGGAGATAGACCCAACATTATGGATATATTTCTTACCTCTCATCCTCCTTCTTACTCTGTCAAACTTTTCTCCGTTAAGCTCATCCGACCATAATCTTATGACTGTTTCTTGTCATGTTCCAAAAATTCGAGCTTTGTATCCTCCAAAGAGGAGACGCCTTTGGCACTTTGGCGCCGCTGATTGAGAGGTCCTTAGAGAGTACTTCTTGAATTCCCATGGAATGATTACTGTTTCCGTGACGCGGGACCTTCCGGGTGTGCTGAGCGCATCACAGAGGTGATTATCTCTGGCATGGAGGCATACATTACAGATTCTATTCCTACTACTAATGCAAAAAAACTTGGTTTAACTTTAATAGTTGCTATCCGCAACAGAGGAGTCTTTCAGAAGGTACCGTCGCCATCCAACTCCTGGCTCTCACTCAGCTTATATTTCTACCCGGAATCGTGCAAATTGTCAAATCGCCAAATCGCCAAAAATTCCTTCCTCCGACAAAAATGTGAAAATATATCCAATTCTAATTCATCGCTCTCTTTTGGCATCTACTAAGAACCTCTCCAACAAGTGTACTTCTTCTTTCCCCTCTTCTTTTCCATTCTGATGACTCAGTTGCCGTCTCTTCTCCTGACAAAACTGAACTCTTCGCTAAAACTTTCGCCTCCAACTCAACCTCCCTCTGACTTAATGATGTCTGAAATTACAATTTCTTCCAAACATGTTCTTTCTGCCCTATCTGAGATCACTCTAGGGAGGCGTATGGTCCTGATGGTGTTACTCCTGTTCTTCTCAAGAAGTGTGCTTCTGTGCTGACACCCTGCCTAAGTAAACACCTTCGTCTTTGTCTTCCACCAGGCACTTTTCCTTCCTGCTGGAAGTTCGCTTTCATTCAGTCTGACCGAAAGAAGGGGCGACTGCTCTCAACTCACCAACTATCGTCTAATTACTTTGATTTCTTGCCTTTCCAAAGTTTTTGAACCTATCCTTAATAAAAAGATTCTTAAACACCTTTATTCTCCGTCTTCTTTCAGATCGTCAGTATGGATTCCGGAAGGGACGCTCTACTGGCGATCTTCCTGCATATCTCTCTGACTCTTGGTCATCCTTCTCTCGGGATTTCGGTGAAACTTTTGCTATTGCGCTAAACATCTCAAAAGTTTTTCATAGAATTTTGTACAAAACTTTAATTTCCAAAATGCCCTCCTTCAGTTTATATCCTTCTGTCTGTCTTCTTCTATAATTTCCTTTGTGGCGGATCTATAGCTGCAGTTGTAGATGACCACTGCTCTCATAAAGCTATGAACAGTGGTGTTCCTCAGCGTTCTGTCCTGTCACCCACTTTCCTTTCATTTATTAATGATCCTTTAATTCGAAACTTCCTTTCTATTCACTCCTATGCCGATGATTCCATTCTTCACCTCTCAACTCGCTTCGTAAAGCGTCCCTCTCAACAGTCACTCCATGCTTCGCGTTGGACGGCTAGGTTACACCTTACCTTTTATTGTTTCTGCTATCTTTGCTTTGGGCAGAGAAAACATTGTGGCTTTCAGTGCCTCAAAAACTCGTTTCTGCCAACTGTCTCTGCCTCTTACTGGCTGTCTTCAATCCCTCTGTTTCTGCCGCAATGTTGCCTCACTCTCTCTACTATCGTTATTATAACGAACACTGCTCTTCTGAACTCCCTAACTGCATGCATCCTCCTTTAAGGAGAGCAAGCAACACCAGACTTTCGTCAAATTCGCCTTCCTTTTCTGTCCATTTCTCTAACGTAAGGGTTAATAGGTATTTTCAAACTTTCAACAACTCAACTGGTGAACTCTGAAACAATCTTCCTCAATCCATCTTCTCCCTGTCTATGACCTCCAATCTTCCAAACGCAGAGTGTCCAGGCATCTCGAAAACCTTGGACCTTGATTTTGGCCTTCTTCTTCTTCTTCTAGGGGAAGGGGTGTTTTTCGGGTATTCGCCATTGGCTCCTCCTTCCTGCATGAAAACAAAGAATACACACGATTGTGCATCATGAAAAATTTGCCCTCACCAGGGCTCGAACTCACCCTCACTCAAGATGAGGCCGCTAGCCACTACACTACGACGGGATAAACGTTGATACACCCTATCATACAGTATATTTAAACAACTGAGGAAACGTATAACGCTTTCGCGTTCACAGGTATTTTCTGTGTTAACCGTCGCGCACTCCAGGTAATGACCAGTATTTCATTTAAATTGCCTGGTGCAACGCTGGAGCTCCATAAATGAAATACCATGAATGAATACGCACCAGTTTGCATAATGCAAACTTTGCTGGTCATTTCTGCACATGTCTTGCCTACCCACCTCAGAGTAAGATCACTTTTGCAGTGCAACTCTCCTCGTAAACATGGCTTCGTTTGCCACATTAATGATATAGGGGTCTTTCTTAGCATCGTCTCATTGTATGGACAGAGTTATAACAGTGTTTTGCAAGTAATTGTTTGAGTAGCAGTCGTGTGAGGAAAAGTGATTTCAGATGCCAGCACCAACCCTAAGGTGCATCATCAACACACATACATGCAATAATAAATTACAATATTGATATTATTATTGTTATTATTGTTGTTGCTGTTACCATTGTTTTATATTGTTTGTTATTCTACTACGCTACGTATGAACCAAGCCTTGACGTGGGGAGGTTGTGAGTTTCCTCTCTTCATTCTTCTGACAGAAAATCCACATACTGCTGTTCTTCCCCGATCCGATTTTTTCGTCACAGAACAGTCACCATGGCTGGGAAAAGCTCAGCAATGACGAGAAGGCACGCATCCTGGCACTGGTTGGCGAAAAAGTGAATTTGAAAGAAATTGAATGGAGGACAGGGCGCGGCACAACAAGCATCAAGCGACTCACGCAAGCGGCCCGAAATCTTCCGGCAAATTTCATTCCACATCGAAAACCCCAGTCTGGGAGGCCCAAAAAGACATCAAAAGCCACTGACATACTGCTGAGGGGTGAGGCGATAAAATATCCAGCGACTTCTGCAGCAGGATTGAAGAAATCTCACCCCACAATCCTACAAGACGTGTCAGAGCGAACCATACAACATTGACTTCAGAAGGAGCTGAAAATGCCATCACGTCGCGCCGCTAAGAAACCACTCCTCACGAAGCGTATGCACCTGCAGCAGCTCCAATTTGCACAAAAATATAAGGATTGGACCATTGAACAGTGGACCAAGGCCATGTGGTCCGAGGAAAGAACCTTCTAGTGTATCACATCAAAGCCTTTGAAAGTCAGATGCCCCTGTGATACCAACCAATATAACCCCCGCTACACCGCGAAGACAGTCCAACACTCGGATGGAGATATGATGTGAGGGTGTTTCAGTGGCATCAGTGGCATCAGGTAGCCTCTACTGCCTCTCCTAAAAACACTATCATGAACAGGGAGTGATACAAGATAGTCCTGCAAGATCATTTATTACTGTTCCACAACATTCAGCACACGGAATTGTTCCAAATTGGTTTCGTGACAATATTCAAGTGCTGGAGTGGCCTGGAAACTCACCAGACCTAAATCCAATCGAGAATACCTCAAATGTAATGAAGTGCAAGCTGTTATCACGCAACACATCATTGGTGCCGAGCCTAATTGAGGAGATCAAGCGAATCTGGACACAGGAGATGCCCCACGACTAGTTCAGGAATCTTGTTGAATCCATGCCAAAGCGACTTAATCTAGTGTTGAAGGCAAAAGGTAACATGACTAAATATTAAATAATAACAAACAGTAAGAAAAATACCGGGATCATGTGTTTTTGCGGACACTGTATATATGATGACCAATGCCAAGGTGAGTCATACCAAGGAAAGTGGTGCAAGTACCATCTGAATGCGAACCCTTTTCTTTCTTTTTCAACCACCGTGTAAACAGTAAGCTTATTCAGTAAAAGAAAAATAAGTGATTTTGTGTAAGAGTATAAAAAATATAAATGTGAGGATTCGTCATACCCAATTATACGTGTGCGACGTCATACTATGAACTTTAGCAACAACCCTTTTAACAATTTTTTTTCAAAGTGCGCTGATCCCTTCTGCAGCGCCTCGCCTCATTTGTAAGTGTAATTATTACCATTCTTCTTTTCCTATAACTCATAGTCGTTTACCATGATATGGGTCCAATAACTCTAGTGCTCTAGGTTATAATTTTATTTACTCATTATAACCTTAGTAAATTAACTTATGACCTAGCCTAATCTTTATCGCATAATATTTTGACGATGCACCAGTGGAAGTCGAAACCATGATCTCACTGTGAGAGCTAAAGCGTGTGTTACGTCATACGATGAACTTTAGTCGGACGCCTTTTTAATAGACGAAATACCTTTTCAAAGTGTGTTTAACTTTCGCCGCGCCCTTCTGCATCATTTCAATCTACAGGGTGTTTCAGGTCGACCCTCGAAATATGGAAATTGGCGGAATTTGTAGTTTGTATTTGGTATTTATATTTAAAGGTTGTCATAGTAATTCCGTATTTTCCATATTTTCCATATTTCTAGGGTCGACCTGAAACACCCTGTATTTGTAGGACTTGGTGTATACCTTCCAACCTTACAAGTGTTCCGTGCAATGATTCCTCATTTCACGGACGACAAGCTTGTCCCCATTCCTCTCGAGTTGGCCTGGTGAAGTAGAGAGTTGGTTTCTTGTACTCTCCACCTCACATAGCCAGGTACGCCTGGCTCATCGGAGCGTCTAATCTTCTTTTGAAGATGTCCACCGCAACACCACTCGTGTTCCTTAGTTCTTTGGGTAGCTGATTAAACAATCTTGGTCCTCTCACAATAAAACTATTTTCCTTCAGGGTTGAGAATGTTCCCTGTCTAGCCTTTAATTTGGGAACACGACACAGTCTTCCTTTTACTTTCTACTGTTGTTTGGGTAGTTACAGGGTTCAGAGCGTTGTACGTAAGTTCCACCCAGTAAATTTTACCCCCGAAAAATCCACCCAGTAAATTCCACCCAGTAAATTCCACCCATGGTAAATTCCACCCATGGTAAATTCCACGCAAAGGGTTATCAAAAAAGTTTACAGTTTATTAAAGTTTATTAAAAAGTTTATGCAAAATAAAAAAACGTAAAATATACAGGTTTGGTCAACTGTACACCCTTGATGATTGGTTAGGTTTAGTTGTGATATTTTCGTTAAAACTGACGAAAATCACGCTAACTCAAAAACAAGTGATTTGCTATAGAAACGATGGTCAAAATCATTCGAATCACCTAAAAACACACCAGAAAAACACTGTCCAGTGACTATCAAAAATTGACTTTAGAAAATAAGTTATAATTGTTAGAATTCTTAAATTATTTTATGGAATTTACCATTGGTGGAATTTACCATGGGTGGAATTTACTATGAGTGGAATTTACTATGGGTGGAATTTACTGGATGGATTTTTCGGGGGTGAAATTTACTGGGCGGAATTTACATGGAACCGTTCAGAGTAAGATTAGGGGTTAGTTTCTCCATTATTTTCCAAGTGTAAATAATGTTGTGTATCTCTCTCTTCTCCTTTCCAGTGAATATAGGTTTAATTTGCGTAACCTTTCCCAGTAATTTAGTTGTTTAGTTCTTGGCTGTGAAACTTCTCTGAATCCATTCTAGCTGTCAGTATCTTCTTTTTTATATGAGCAATTTAGGGTGCATCAGCCTATAAGGGGTGAAATTTCGAACTTCGGATATTGATTCGGCCCTATGATATTATGGTTACAATCCCCAACAAACCTTCAGTGTCCACGTTTCAAGCTGTTCTGACAATATTTAGTGGGTCCACCTCGAAGATGGAAATTTGACAATTGTGGAATTTTATGGTTTGACTAGAAAATCTTATGTGTGAGCGTTGTAGATTTTGTTTGAAAAAAAAATTGTAAATATAGTTAGTTTTAGGCAAGTTTTAGCCTCAATTCATGAAATTATCTGTCTTTTTAGACTTTTTTTTGTATTATTCTGAGAATCATGAAGTGAGTTACCAGGATGTGGGACGAGGACCCAACTTGCCAAGCATCCCACCGACCAGCTCCACCTATTAAAAATGGTATTTCATGATAAAATACTTGTAAAAATTGATTTATTGCTTATTGATATCTTAATTCTTCTTCTTTGTCCTTTTTTCTTCTAAAACAGATGATAAAGAAGCTTGTCTCTTTCTCAGATTAGGAGTGGCTTTTCTGTCAGCTTCTACAACTTGGAGAACATTTTGAAGATGTTCTTCAGTCCTTGCAGCCTCATAAAAGTCACTGCATAGTTTTACTGCCCTCTCAGAGCCATCATTTATGACATTCATAGCCAAAAGTTTTTCTTTGGAAGATATAAATGATGCTGTTGTTTTCCATTCAACAATCTCAACCATTAAAAAATCATAGTCTAACTGTAGTGAAGAGAATATGAACCATGAGTTTTTGTCAACCAAATCAGCTAGTTTGGTTTCCGATCGTAGATTGGTAGGGAAATTAGGCTTTCCAAAACTAGATCCATGTCTACCTTCTGGAACCACTGTCTCAATCTTGTGTAGTTTATAGGAAAGTAGATGGTTTGTTATAGCACGAAGTTCATTTTTTGGAACCAAATCGCTGAATAATACAAGAGGAATCATCTCTGATGAAAGGTACCAGAGATGACGTTTCAAATATGTTAGAGCACTTTTTGCTATTTGCTTGTTTACTTCCTCGTATCTAAGAAGCTTTTTGTAAAGCTGCAAATCGTGCCATGGTGCATCAAAAACTGAAGAGCAGGTCATCCACCATGGGTAGTAAATCAGTGAAATGAAGGTTGCAAAGTCTCTTAGTTTCAGAATTTGTTGCTTGTTTGTGATTGTTACTGAAGGTAGTTTCGAGATATTATCTTCTAGTAATGCAATTTTTAGAGCATATATTGCTTTACTCATCCATCTGGCTCTATGTATAGCACCAGGTCGCTGAAGGGTTATATCCTTATCACTAGGTTTTGCATTTAAGTATAACACAACTAAGTCAGAAAATTGTTTGCAGTCATATCGTGTATGTTG
Source organism: Bathynomus jamesi (assembly GCA_023014485.1). Lineage (NCBI taxonomy): Eukaryota > Metazoa > Arthropoda > Malacostraca > Isopoda > Cirolanidae > Bathynomus > Bathynomus jamesi. The sequence goes on along the minus strand of JAJOZX010003521.1, from coordinate 263,228 downwards.
CTTTTCTATATTACTTATTTGAATTGCATAATCAGTCCATTCCTGAAGAATCTCCTGGACAGCTTTGGAGTACTGATTGAAGTAAATTTTTTTCAATTTTTCATCCTTGGAAATCCACTGAAACTTTTCTCTAAATCTGTTAAAGACATTAATTTCTGGTCCACTCTAAGTTTCTACTTTCATGTCCTGAAACACATGACTCATAATAACTTCACCAACATGATGCCTGCATGCAGACCATAATAAAGGCCGTCCAATCTCTTGTTGGATAGTTATGCATGCAGCGCTCACATGTCCCGTGTTGGTTGCTGTAGTGTCGAAAACCAAGTTCACTATTGAATCGGAGCAGTTCCACAATTTCAGTAGCTTCATAACTTCTTCAGTCAAGTTTTTCCCAGATTGGCCACTGCCACCAGCACTAGGATGATATGATGGAATACCAAGTAGTTTGAGATCCATTGAATTAACAACTGATACGGCTAATCGTTCTTCTGTAACATATTTATCCTGCAGAGTAAAAATTATTTTCGAATCCCAATGAAAAGAGGCCAATTTAGGAGGATTCCAGGATTTTTTAATGGAACTTGAAATTTTTTGGGCTACTTCGGTCTTGCTCTATCAGCTGTAGCATATGAAGTTGCCACTGCCTTATTGTTACCACCACATTCTTCAACAAAAGCTTTGTGAATGCAGCCTGTTGTGCTGGAGTCATTTTCATTCTTGAGGCCAAAAAAACAAGTTTCGGTCAGTAGTATAGCCGCAAAAGGGGAGAGTGCAGGAATGTTGCAAATTATTACGTAATGTTGCAATGTTGCAAAGTGGGTGGGGTGTTGCAAAAAAAGGGGTGGGGGATGCTGCAGGTGCAACAAGGGGTCATGAAACTTGGAGGCGGCGTTATCCCCCAAGAGAAAGGAGGAGAGAAAGGAGGAGAGGTGTTCACCTGGCAGGAGCCAAGTGCATATTAAGACTTCAGCCGAGTAGGCGTTGTCTTATAGGCTCCTAATCAGCCAGTTGGCTGAATCAGCCAGTTGGCTTAGAAGGAGCCAAGGGGGGAGGGGTACACCTGAAGGTGGAGAGAGAGAAAGAGAGAGTATCGGCCTTTGTTGCCAACCCCAAAATGGGATTGCAAGGGCATGCAACTTGGAGGCGGAGTTCACCCCCAAGCTATTTCCCCCAAAGGGGTATACCTAACCTAAGAGGCCTCTATTGGAGGGAAGGGGTTTTCTCACCACCCAAAGGGCCAGAAAGAGAAAGGACCAGAGATCCTTGCTCGGCTGGGAGCTGAGCTTGTATGACTCCGTCGTCAGCCTCTCGCTCTTTTATAGACCTTTAATCCGCCATGTGGCTGAGTTGCCAGATAGCGCCATGTATTTAATTCCAATAGAAGGCTGAGTTGCCAGTTTGTGCTATATATTTAATTAATTCTAATCAGCCTAGAAGACTGAGTTGCCAGATAGCAATATTTATTAAATTAAACCATATATTAATCATCCATTTAAATACCACAATATATTTATATGATGGTAGTTAATCAATACAGATGAATCTTCTTAATTCCAACAATTTACTTTAAAAGAAATTCTGTTTATTAAATAAATAATTTAAACACACGCTCATTACACAATAAATCACTTTATTACTTAATTCCTATTTTTATTATAAATATCACAATTAAGTCACGAATAGCAGTGGGAAAAACGAAAGGAAAAGAAACCTTACGAAGAAAGTTGAAATAAACGATAATTTAAAACACACGGTCGTCGTCCCCTCCTCCCTCATTCTCCCCAAACTTCTCACCCCATCTGTGCTTGTATATATATATATAATAAACGAATGAACAACTCGTGCACACAAACACACACACACACGCCTCTGTACATATCATGTGGATGAAAATCAGAAAAAAAAATGCCAAACGTATATTAATTTAAATCAAATGAAGCTAAACGTATATTAATTTAAAACAAACGAATTTTCTCCTTTTAAGAGAATAATTATTATAAGAAATTAATTATTCAATATAAGAAATTAATCATTAAACGCTGTTTTTTCTTTCAGAGGAAAGGATTTCCGACAATCTGGGTCAATTCGAAACTCACGTGTTTGCCCGAGGCCTTTTTGCAAGGTACGGTAGGACGCGAACGTATCTTCTTAATTCCAAGAATTTACTTTAAAAGAAATTCTGTTTATTAAATAAATAATTTAAACACACGCTCTTTACACAATAAATCACTTTATTACTTAATTCCTATTTTTATTATAAATATCACAATTAAGTCACGAATAGCAGTGGGAAAAACGAAAGGAAAAGAAACCTTACGAAGAAAGTTCAAATAAACGACAATTCAAAAGACACGGTCGTCCCCCCCCTCCTCCCTCATTCCCCCCAAACTTCTCACGCCATCTGTGCTTGTATATATATATAATAAACGAATGAACAACTCGCTCGTGCACACACACACACACACACACACACACGCCTCTGTACATATCATGTGGATGAAAATCAGAAAAAAAATGCCAAACGTATATTAATTTAAATCAAATGAAGCTAAACGTATACTAATTTAAAACAAACGAATTTTCTCCTTTTAATAGAATTAATTATTATAAGAAATTTATTATTCAATATAAGAAATTAATCATTAAACGCTGTTTTTTTCTTTCACGAGGAAAGGATTTCCGACAACCTGGGTCAACTCAAAACACACGGTCGTCCCCCCTCCTCCCTCATTCCCCCCAAACTTCTCACCCTTCGCGAACGTACAATCGTCAAAATATTAGTTCAGACGAAATATACACAAATGAACAACTTTCTCCTTACCTTATATATATATATAGAAAGAATCATACTAAATGTGTCTATTTACTTTTGTCATTCCTTATATATATATATAAATGGATTTTCACCTTAAAGTGAATTAAAACATTAAAAAATCACTAAACAATTAAAAGAATTCGTTCCATTAGCATATTCTCAAATCTACACACACACACACACACACACACACACACACACGAGGAAAGGGTTACCGAGAATCTGGGTCAATTCGAATCGTTTACCCTGATGCCTTTTTGGGAGGAATTTGGGGCACGAAATGACCGCGAGTTGACCTTTGTTCCAGTCTACTCGAGTAAAATCTCGCTTGACTCCAAATATTAATATTGTTATTGTTATTACTTCTACAATGAAATACATTCTCGAAGCGAAGAAAATGTTTTATATTTTTATTTACGCGTAATTTGTATGGTGTCATATTCTTAGATAACATCTCTGTTATTGAAAGATATACACACAATTATATTAAATAGTAATCAGCAAAAGAAATAAGGTGCATGAGGTGGGCAAACCGGAAAGTACTAACAATTGAATGTAATTACGTGTTTTCTGTATAAACGTCTGCAAAAAGAACAGCTTCAGAGTTAATTTACACCATGCGTAAACTTATCTCGTGTACACAGTTAGTGGGAAATAAAAACGTACCAATGAAACTATAGAATCATTTTGAATTCATTCACACCAGGCGTACACCTACCTCGTGTGTATATATATATATATATATATATATAATATATATATAGAAAGAAAGAGAGAGAGAGTTTTGTTCATTCTTTTCCTTTTTTAAAATAAGTAAAGGATTGGATATATATATATATATATATATATATATATATATATATATATATATATATATATAGGGTGGTACAAATTACAGTAGTAATAATAATTAACTCTTTCTCGCCGAATTGGAAAGCTTTTCACCCGACCTTAGACCTACAGTTTAACGTGGATTCAAAAATACATCTCGTCAGGGAATGATTGCTCACTATTTCATCGAGATAATTAAAGCTCATATACAGGACCTGCATTGTCTATAAGATCTGTGGCGCGTGCAGCCTTCAGAAGATGTGAACAGCTGTTCTGTGGATCAGTTCAAGAAATACATCTCGTCAGGATCGTTGCTCACTCTTCACATTTCAATACAGGATCATTTGATTATGAACCGATTTTAAAATAACAGGATCATTGATCCGGGGGGTAGGATGGCTGCAAAACATGCTAATGCACGATTTTTCTCTTTAATAATAGTAATAATAACAATAGCTCTTCCCCGAATTGTAACAACGGTTAAGGTTTTCACTCCGCCTTAGACCCACAGTTTAACGTGGAAACCGAATGCTCTTTTCTTTTTTAAAAATATAATTAAAGGAATGGATATATTTATAATTTCTTTATTATAAAATGTGGAACATGCAGTCTTCAGAAGATGTGAACATCTGCTCTGTGGATCAGTTCAAGAAATACATCTCGTCAGGGAGTCGTTGCTCATCATAATTTCAACATAACAGGAACATTTGATTATTGAACCGGATTTAAAATAACAGGATCATTTGATCCGGGGGGTAGTATGGCTGCAAAACATGCTAATGCACGATTTTTCTCTTTAGTAATAATAATAACTAGCTCTTCCCCGAATTGTAACAACGGTTAAGGTTTTCACTCCGCCTTAGACCTACAGTTTAACGTGGATTCAAAAATACATCTCGTCAGGGAATGATTGCTCACTATTTCACATTTCATCGAGATAATTAAAGCTCATATACAGGACCTGCATTGTCTATAAGATCTGTGGCGCGTGGAGCATGCAGCCTTCAGAAGATGTGAAAATCTGTTCTGTGGATCAGTTCAAGAAATACATCTCGTCAGGGAGTCGTTGCTCACTCTTCTACATCATAATTTCAACATAACAGGAACTTTTGATTATTGAACGGATTTAAAATAACAGGATTATTTGATTATTGATCAGGGGGTAGCATGTCTGCAAAACATGGTAATGCACGATTTTTTCTATGTAGTAATAATAATAATAATTAACTCTTTCTCGCCGATTTGTTCCCCTCATTAGACCTACAGTTTAACGTGGATTCAGAAATACATCTCGTTAGGGAATGATTGCTCACTATTTCACATTTCATCGAGATAATTAAGGCTCATATACAGGACCTGCATTGTCTATAAGATCTGTGGCGCGTAGAACATGCAGTCTTCAGATGTGAACATCTGCTCTGTGGATCAGTTCAAGAAAATGGATACCCCGAACCTTGCCACACACACACACACACACACACACACACACACACTATTATATATATATATATATATATATATATATATATATATATATATATGGGGTGATATGCACAAAAGACAAATTTTTCTATGTAGTAATAATAATAATTAACTCCTCCCCGAATTTTCCAAAATTGCTGTGAAAGTGTAATGAAAAAGAACAGCTTCAGAGTTCATTCACACCATGCGTACACTTATATCGTGTACTCAGTGTACACCTCCCTCATTGTGCCTGACAACACAGAAGCTCTTTCAAAAATTGTTGTGAAAGTGTAATGAAAAAGAATAGCTTCAGAATTCATTCACACCATGCGTACACTTATCTCGTGTACGCAGTGTACACCTTACACATTGTGTCCGATACACTATTTTTCTTCTACGCTAGAGAATACACATCTGAAATCCACGGCTTGCACCGCTCAACTGAGTACGCAGGCGTAGAGATATCCCCAGGTAGTGGCAGGAGTCACTTTTTTTATGTGTAAATGGCTTGTTCAGGTTGAGTTGTCAGATACCACTTTTTATTTTAATTGTTCAGGTATACATTATTATGGAGAGTTGTCAGATACCACTTTTTATTTTAGTTGTTCAGGTATACATTATTATGGAGTTGTCAGATACCACTTTTTATTTTAATTGTTCAGGTATACATTATTATGGAGAGTTGCCAGATACCATTTTAACTGTTCAGGTATACATTATTAGGTAGCCAGATTGTACCATTTATTTAATTAATTCTTAAAAGTAGGATTACAATTCCGCTAGTAGGTTTAGAAGGCGTAACATGATATAATTGTTTACAACCAAAAGAATTAAGTAAACAACATTACATAATTCTGTTTATTATAAATATATAGAAAATAAATATACATTTTGAATGATCAATTAAAAATAATAATAGTTTAAGAAATATGAACGAGGAATATGCATATAATCAAAAATATATCCGTCAATATAACAGTACAGGAGAAATATATATATATATATATAACATACACCCAATTATGGAGAATATAGAAATAAATATACATTGGAATGATCAAAACTAAGAAATAATATAACCATCAACATAGCAGAAATATATACACACAACTAAATAAATAAATACATACACTTTATATTTCACCGCGCAAAATAAGAAATCGTATAGCCATCAATATATCAGAACACACACACACACACACACACACACACACACACACACAACACACAAATATGTTAAATATAAATACATTTCACTTTTTTCAAAATACTGAACTCACACTTAACCGAGTCTACAATTACATCATTATTGCTCTGCATTACGCAGTATACGCGGTTTAATAATATTTCACCGCTTAAAGTATATGGAAACCTGTACTCGATATGAAGGGCTTTCATATCGTTCAGTACTGTTTTTGTCCACTTTACAACCGGGTAAGTTATCTTCAAATACGTCTAGAATACAATCAAAAGCAAGCACAAAGAGTTCATCGTTAGCCACATTATTAAACACAAGTTTATAAACACGCCTTTCCAATCGAGGGTTTATTTCTACCGACCCGAGCTTTTCAATCGTGAACTCATCTTCACTCAACATAGCGGCAATTGAAATAATCTTCTAAATCGTTACGACAACTGCTCGTTATATAAATCTCGGTTTTAATGTTTTAACACTCCCTAAATGCGCACCAGACAGTTCCCGTCAGGGTAAATTTTATGAACTAGGCACATTTTATAACGGTTTTATTGTTTTACCACTCACCATTTCCACAAACTAAACGTCTTCACACTCCGGTGCACTATTTGAGAGAAACATATAACCATATTTTACCTTTTTATTTGACAGACGATACTCGTCTCTAAAGTCTGCTAAAAACTCACGGAGGACACTAGCCACAACCTCACTACGAGCCTCATCATGATATACATTAATATAGTGATAAAAATACTTAAGATTGTCCATGATGACGACATTTACATTTTCAACCGAAGTGTACGAGTTAACAATAGACACAATGATTATATTCGAGACATATATATATTTAAAAACACGTGATAAATAAGTTAACAATTGAAATTATGTTAACACAAGAAATAACAGAAAACAGAAGAAAAAACAAATGCATAGATTTGGTGATCACAAACAACAGTAACCTAATACTTTAAAGCAGTGCTCTTCAACTTTTTTATGCTTACCGCCCACTTTTGTAACTTTTGAATCTCCGTATCGCCCACCAAATTAAAAATGCAAAAACTCAAACTAAAAGTTATATACCCTGCATAAAACAATAAAATTAATTGCAATTACCTTTAGATTAATGAGATCCTTCGCCCACTAGTGGGCGGTACCGCCCAGATTGAAGAGCACTGCTTTAAAGAAAGCATTCTATTAAATACTTTTAGCATATGTTCACGAATTAATACCGGTTTTAAAATAGATTCGAGACGAAGACCGTCTGGACTGATTTTATAGAAATTCAAGGATTCCAAGTTGATCACGAGAGAAGTTATGTAGTCATCTTCCATGCTGCAAAATCTCGTCGTTTGCCTGTCTGCTCAGAACACCGACAAGAGGTAAGATCGAATCCACATCAAAACAAAATTTTATTCGCTAAAATAACAGCCTGAGCATTGTTCATGTTCTAAATTATCTTTGATTCGTTTTGGTAAAATTGAGTAAACTGCAGCCTTTGTTTCCTGATCAGAAACTCTCCGCCTTTTTCTGGTATGGTGCAAGGTTTCGTTGCAACCATATTCACTGCTCGAGTCTACTTCACAGTCGTTTTCTTCTAATCTAGATTTACACTCTTCACTAATGCATTCAATGGGTGAATAATCATCTTGGTTGATATTATTGACACCACAATCGAGAGGGCTCACTGGCGTAACGGACACTTCAGGTAATGGTGCGGGCGCTTGAGGTGGGTCGGGGACAATCTCCTCAGGTTCCCTTGTGGGGGGAAAATATTGTGTGGAGGTAATTATGTGCTGCTTCTAAGTAAACAAAACGGGCTTTATGTAACACAGTGGCAACTAATAATGATTTATGCAAAGATGCACCAGCTCTTCCGGAACGTCTGGATGCAATTTTACCGAGCGATATATTTATCAACTTGTGTGCTTCAAACCCGTTTGGAACGTCAGATATCATGTTCACCACTTAGGAATTGGTCAAGGCACAGAGAGCTAACTAACACGACTCCATCCTCTATTTCCAATCTTGTAATGAGTTAAAGTGAAAGTTTCGCCTGCCTTTATACAATGTCGTTCTGACGTCGTTATCAAGCTCCACGCAGGGAATTTCCAGGTAGTAGCATGAATCACGTTGCTGTTCTTTCACCTGTGCACAAACACCCACACACCCACACACACACACACAGGAGAAAGTGAAACGCTAATTGATACATGATTTATTTAATAAACGAAATATTCAAGACATATATATTTACAAACACGTGTAATAAATAAGTTAACAATAGACTCATCGAAGATTATGTTCAAGGTGTATATATATATATTTACAAACAAGTGTGATAAATAAGTTAACAATTGAATTTCTGTTATTTCTTGTGTTAACATAATTTCATTTGTTAACTTATTTATCACACATGCTTTTAAATATATGTCTTGAATATAATCATTGATGTGTCTATTGTTAGCTTATTTATTACACGTGTTTGTAAATATATATATAGCTTGAATATTTCGTTTATTAAATAAGTCATGTATCAATTAGCGTTTCACTTTCTCCTGTGTGTGTGTGTGTGTGTGTGTGTGTGTGTGAGGAGGGGGACGACCGTGTGTTTTGAGTTGATCCAGTTTGTCGGAAATCTTTTCCTCGTGAAAGAAAAAACAGCGTATAATGATTAATTTCTTATATTGAATAATTAATTTCTTATAATAATTGATTCTCTTAAAAGGAGAAAATTCGTTTGTTTTAAATTAATATACGTTTAGCTTCATTTTATTTAAATTAATATACGTTTGGCATTTTTTTTCTTATTTTCATCCACATGATATGTACAGAGGCGTGTGTGTGTGTGTGTGTGTGTGTGTGTGGGTGTGTGTTGGTGTGCACGAGTTGTCCATTCGTTTATTATATATACAAGCACAGATGGGGTGAGAAGTTTGGGGGGAATGAGGGAGGAGGGGACGACGACCGTGTCTTTTGAATTGTCGTTTATTTCAACTTTCTTCGTAAGGTTTCTTTTCCTTTCGTTTTTCCCACTGCTGTTCGTGACTTAATTGTGATATTTATAATAAAAATAGGAATTAAGTAATAAAGTGATTTATTGTGTAAAGAGCGTGTGTTTAAATTATTTATTTAATAAACAGAATTTCTTTTAAAGTAAATTCTTGGAATTAAGAAGATACGTTCGCGTCCTACCGTACCTTGCAAAAAGGCCTCGAGCAAACACGTGTGCTTCGAATTGACCCAGATTGTCGGAAATCCTTTCCTCGTGTAAGAAAAAACAGCGTTTAATGATTAATTTCTTATATTGAATAATTAATTTCTTATAATAATTTATTCTCTTAAAAGGAGAAAATTCGTTTGTTTTAAATTAATATACGTTTAGCTTCATTTGATTTAAATTAATATACGTTTGGCATTTTTTTCTGATTTTCATCCACATGATATGTACAGAGGCGTGTGTGTGTGTGTGTGTGTGTGTGGGTGTGTGTGTGTGTGTTGGTGTGCACGAGTTGTTCATTCGTTTATTATATATATATATATATATACAAGCACAGATGGGGTGAGAAGTTTGGGGGGAATGAGGGAGGAGGGGACGACGACCGTGTGTTTTGAATTGTCGTTTATTTCAACTTTCTTCGTAAGGTTTCTTTTCCTTTCGTTTTTCCCACTGCTATTCGTGGCTTAATTGTGATATTTATAATAAAAATAGGAATTAAGTAATAAAGTGATTTATTGTGTAAAGAGCGTGTGTTTAAATTATTTATTTAATAAACAGAATTTCTTTTAAAGTAAATTGTTGGAATTAAGAAGATTCATCTGTATTGATTAACTACCATCATATAAATATATTGTGGTATTTAAATGGATGATTAATATATGGTTTAATTTAATAAATATTGCTATCTGGCAACTCAGTCTTCTAGGCTGATTAGAATTAATTAAATATATAGCACAAACTGGCAACTCAGCCTTCTATTGGAATTAAATACATGGCGCTATCTGGCAACTCAGCCACATGGCGGATTAGAGGTCTATAAAAGAGCGAGAGGCTGACGACGGAGTCATACAAGCTCGGCTCCCAGCCGAGCAAGGATTTCTGGTCCTTTCTCTTTCTGGCCCTTTGGGTGGTGAAAACCCCTTTCCCCATAGAGGCCTCTTAGGTTAGGTATACCCCTTTGGGGGGAATAGCTTGGGGGAGAACTCCGCCTCCAAGTTGCATGCCCTTGCAATCCCATTCTGGGGTTGGCAACAAAGGCCGATACTCTCTCTTCTCTCTCTCTCTCTCTCTCTCTCTCTCTCTCTCTCTCTCCCCCTTCAGGTGTACCCCTCCCCCTTGGCTCCTTCTAAGCCAACTGGCTGATTAGGAGCCTATAAGACAACGCCTACTCGGCTGAATTCTTAATATGCACTTGGCTCCTGCCAGGTGAACACCTCTCCTCCTTTTTCTCCTTCTCCTTTCTCTTGGGGGATAACGCCGCCTCCAAGTTTCATGACCCCGTGTTGCACCTGCAGCATCCCCCCACCCCATTTGTTTTTTGTTTTTTGCAACACCCCACCCCCCTTGCAACACCCCACCCTGTATTACGAAAGTTTGTGTCCCTACATAGGAAGTATCATGACAAAGTTTCAAGCTTTTATATAAATATTTTGAGGTTCCACAAGTCACTTAAAGTTTTGGTGATTTTTTCCGATAATCCGCATTGTAAACTACAGCTCTTTGCTGACTTGCCGTGATAGTTTACAAGGCAAATCACCCAGAATTCACCACGAAGAGGTGACTGTAGGTCGAATTCCACACCATGCTCAGCCCAACCTCCCTTCCATTAGTTTCTACATGTAGTTTATTGACATTTGTATTCGCATTCTGACTCAAATGTAGGCATGTTTGATCTTGAAGCAATTCTTGCCTTTATAAAACCATCTCTATTTTCCTGGCCACGGACAGAAGCTGATGCTTCTGTTACGAGTTTGACATGTCTTTCCACAGCTTGTGAATGACATGAGTACTTTTTCAATGGAGGGTTAGTTTCATCACCCCTTACGATAAGCTCTAACTGGGTGTTTGTCAAGCTTTTTGTCAGAGGTGGTTCATGTCTTGGGTAGTGTCCAAATCGAATTAAATCTGTGTAGTCTCTTGCCAAGAAATTAATTTTAGGCAGTCTAAATTCTTTAATGCCCGAGGACACACTTTCCCTGGCTAAGAGAATGCGCCGGAAATCTAACTCTCTCATCAGTTGCCTTTCATCACATAACATCGAGACCAATAAAGTTTCTGGGTGAGCAAAATATGCCCCTCTTTCAATAACAGGATCAATGACTGCCTTAAGCTCATCAGATAGGTATCTTGAACTAGATATCATAAACCAGAGGTGCCTTGGTCCCTGGTAATAGTAAGGATTTCGCTTTATATTAAACCACGTTGGGGCATAAACACGAACAATGAATTCGGTCAGAGTTTTCAAATTTTCTGACGGCTTTCTGGTCGCAACATAAAGTCTAACTATCCTGTTGGCTGTCGTAAGCCATCTGGCATGGTTCAAAGAACCTGGGTTGCGGTTTTCAAGGTTTTGGGAACATGGCCTTCTATGACTGCATTACAAATTTGATCTTAGCTTAGATCAAGATCCCCCGGAATAGAAGGCATATTACTTGATTTGATTGTTTCAAACTTGACAACTGGCATCTTTTCGCAGGCAGAAAGACTTTTGCCAACATTTCCAGCAAGGGCTTTTGGTCCTTTGGTTTTACCATCCAAATAATTAAACAAATGGCGGAGAGGTAGCTCATTGGTATGCAGCAAACACACGAACCAATGAAAAGGAGTATTGTAGTGTACCTCTATTTGCCTGATAACTCCAATATGTATGCCAGTGTTTACATTGGTTCCATCACATCCAATGACCTTCAGATTGTCTACCTTAATATTGTTACTGTTAAGAAACTTTATCACTCCCTTAGAAATGTTAGTTGAATTTCCAGTCACAAGAGTGAAGTGCCCAAGATATTTTGATTCTGGTTCAGCTATAAGCGTGATGTGTTTCTCAGTAATTGTTGTACTGTAGTACCTCCCATCCTTACAGATATTTGTTTTAGTTAAGTCTTTTCTTCCATCAAAATGCAATGTTTTTATACTTTCTTCACTTGATTTACTCAACTCCTCTCTGATCTTCTTTCTCTGCCGTCTCACCTTATTCTTATCCACAACATTGTGATAATCTTCAGAGGTAATGAGACCAAAATCTTCCAGAACAGCAGAGGCAACGGTTGCACCAGCTCTGTCTGATATTCCGAATCGGTCATAAGTTTTTGCTAATGAAGGCAATTTCCGAGTGAGCTTATGTGCTTCACCTGATTTCTTTATACCTTCCTCAATGTGATCATCATCATCACGCTCTCTATCTGTATCTGTTGATGTGTCAGAATCAGGAATTGTATGAAAGTTATCCCAATCCATTGGCTCTTCCCTGGAAGTGGATGGGTTATTGATATCTCCATCTTCAATGTTAGAAAATCGTGCTCTTTCTTGTTCTTTACGCTCAGATCTTATTTGCAGTTTCTTCGTTGTCTTTAAATCAGTATTGCCTATTGCCATTTTTCGTGCACCTCTTTGGTCAATTAGGAAAGAACGTTCCATGGCAGGAACTTTTAGCTCTTTTTCATAAGTGCAAGAAAACAGATCATGGCATTTGCAGGCAGCAATATCAAAAAGCCTTTGATTTTTGGATTTGAACGCGGTCAGTTTAGATTAAAAATCTTTCCTTTTTCTACCAGTTTTCATCATTTTTAGATTTTTCATGACAATCCTTTACTGTGGCTAATATTTGCTGTTCTGATATTATTGGAATTGATGCACTTTTTCAGATCTCTTTTACCTTTGATGCAACTATTCTTGCCACATCATTAGCATTTGTCTCTCTTTTTCCCCTCACTAGCTACAGTATAAGTAAGAGATATATTGTGTGTAAATATTCTTTTAAAACGTCTTCATATAGGGGAAGTTGTTTTCCATTGAGCTCAGCTTTCCCAAGAAGGGAAACAGCTGGACTCATGATTTTTTCAACAGTTGCTTTCACTTTTACGGCCTCAGCTATTTCGGATAATTTGGGAAAGTCACTCTGTTAGTGTAACAACATGTATTTAACTATTCAAATTATTAATCAATTCTGAAAAGAAAAATTGTATATATAAATTATATATATTCTGGACGAAACACAGTCAAGAAAAAACTTAATAACAACAAGAATACAAAAAATACAAGAAAATCTTAATAAAAAAATCATAATTACCAAATAATTAATAAAGTTTACGTATTTAAATAAAGTTTTAAAAGTTTTAAAGTTTTTCATAATGTTTTACGGTTTACTTGCAATCTTCAGAGGACTTGCGGAACATCTTAAACTTGATCAATTTAGTTTTTTCAATCATTGTTGAGCATTTATAGTGCATCTACAAATTTCTTGGACACAGGCATGAGGAAGTTCACAAATTTAATTTTTCGACCCGGCGTAATATATATATATATATATATATATATATATATATATATATATATATATATAATGCAAACCCACAAGGAAAAATTAAAAATCATTCATTCATTTCAAGTGAGTAGTATGCCCGCAAAATGTTAGAGTGCAATGCAATTGCAAATGTCGATCAGTGTTGCCTAGGAGGACGGGGAATGTTGCAAGATGTTATGCAACAAAGGGGAGGGGGGTTATGCAACAAGGGGAAGGGTTATCCCACAAGCTGTAATGAAGGGGAGGGAAACTCCTCCAACAAGCTGGGGGAGTTCACCTAACCTCTTTGGGGGATAAGTTGGGACGGCCTCATCCCCCAAGGGGGTATACCTAACCTAAAAGAGGGAGAGAAAGGAGAAGGAGGAGGGTCTTTGGGGGAGAAGGTGGGATGTCCTCAGCCCCAAAGGGAAACCCTATCCTAAGCCTTAACCTAAGAAGGAGAGAAGGGTGTTCGCCTGGATCCAGCCAGACGCATAATGAGAGTTCATCCGAGCGCTCGCTGTTTTATAAGGTCCTAATCAGCCAGTTGGATTAGAAGGCGTAAACGGCTTGTTCAGGTGTACATTATTAGGGTTGAGTTGCCAGATTGCGCTATTTATTTAATTAAAGCATATATTCTTGACAGTTGGCTTAGAAATCCGCCAGTTGGCATAATCCTCCAGTTGGCTTAATCCGCCAGTTGGCATAATCCTTCAGTTGGCTTAATCCGCCAGTTGGCTTAACTCGCCCGTTGACTTAAAAGACCGAGAAGGTAGGTGTATGTGTATATATTAATTATCTTTTCAGCTGCCAGATTGCGCTATTCAGATATTCTTGACAATTGGCTTAGAAATCCGTCAGTTCGGTTTAGAAGGCATAACCAGCCATTTGGTATACATATAATTAAATAATAATATCGTTTATATATAAAACCAAAAGAACTAAATAAAACACCATTACATTATTCTGTTTATTTAGACGAATTATTGGAATCAATTTCACGAAATATATAGAAAATAAATATACAATCCTATACAAACGATGGAGTATAACCATCAATATAACAGTACAGGAGAAATATATTATATATATAATATATATATATATATATATATATATATACATATATACGCTACTATATTAAATAATTAAATATATTGAAAATAAATATACATCAAAATACATTCACTTTATGTTCTAATTAGCTTAACTAAAACACTAAACTCGCACGTAATCGAGTCTACAGTCACATCATTATTGCTTTGCACTACGCAGTAAACACGATTTAACATTATTTCACCGATCAAGTTATAGGGATACCTATACTCGATGTAAATAGCTTCATATCGTTCAATACTATTATTGTGCCCACTTTACATTCGGTTGGCAAATAATCTTTAAACACGGATAGAATACATTCAAAAAGCACGCAAAAAGAGGTCATCGTTAGCCACCACATCTTTATTAAATAAACACTCCTTTCCAATCGAGGGTTTTTTCTTACCGATCCGAGCTTTTCAATCGTGAACTCTTCTTGACAACGAATAGCGGCAATTGAAATAATTTTCTAAGTCGTAACGACACCTCCTCATTATATAGAGGTACAATTCTTCAGGGTGAACAGTGTAGGCGAGCTGTGCCCTGTACCGCTCAAGTACTTTGTACCAAAGTTCATGATATTTCGAAGCGTCTAAATCTTTTAAATAAGCATCCGCTCTAGACCATTCTCACCTTGTTCATTCCTACATTCGATAAACCCGTCGAGCAGAGTGGTATGCGTATTCAAGAACCGTGTCAAAATAAATCATATCCGTAAAACGCGCGTCTAATATAGGCTTCAGTTGCGAAATCCGACGATTTCAAACATTCTGTCGAAGATGAATCGGTTTCGCGTAGAGACAAGAACGTTATTATCAGATGCATTCTTCCACATCAGTCGTATATCAATGCATGGCTGATCGTTATTTATACACAACCTTCAAACAATGGCATATGAGGGGCATCACTAATCTGTTCTCTTTTTGTACCTACACCTGCAGGTACTTTATAACGCTCCTCACCCCACTTCTTAACTTTCACGAAGACTTTAATCATCTCAACACTTAAATAAATAACATTACATTTACCAGAGTTTCCTTGTCTACAAGTCGCTTCAAGTACATAGTTAATGGCACCGGATTCACGCCTGAACACGCGCAATGACTTCGTCACGAACACATCGTACACGGCATTGAGAATGCTTCCCAAATGAAGTTCCATCGTATTCGAGGAGTGCACGTCCAGACGGTTCAAGCTCTGAGATGACTATGAGCCACGGGTGGGTGGATCGGCTCGATGGGTGGAGTGTGTCACACCATAAGGTGTTGAATCGTGTGCGGGTTTGTTCTAGCATGAATTACCCACTATACCGGCCAATTTTCCGACACATGGCGTAAGTTCAATTTTAATGTTTTATCGAAATGCGCACTTGACGTTCATTTTCTCCACACATTAACAATCCAGTGCACTATTTGAGAGAAACATGTGACCATATTTATCCTTTTTGTTTAACAATCGATACTCGTCTCTAAACTCTATTAAAAACTCACAAAGGCCTTTAGCCAGAACCTCACTGCGAACCTCTTCATGATATATATGAATGTAGTGGTAAAAGTACTTTATCTTCTCCATGATGACAAGGTTTACATTCTCAGCCGCAGGGTACGTGTACTCAGTATGATGCAGCATGATATAATATCGCCTGTCACACCACTCATCAACAAGATTCATTACCCATACCCGTTGCTTCTCTTCTGCACGCGTTGTTTCTTTCACCTCAGGCATATGTACACTTTTATACAGTTTAGCCCCACAACGTAGTCTATTACATCGTTTGTGCTGCGAAATCCGGCAATGCTCTGGCCAGAATATCCATAGAGTACTTGAACATCTTATTCCTCAAGCTTCGCGCGATCAAATGTAGCCTTAAAAGTCTCAAAGGAGGGGGGTCTAGGCCGTCTTTCAGCATTCACCATATTTTCCGACTTTACAGAATATCACTTCATAATCGTCGAAGAACACACAATATCAAAAGTAGCCATCACTATTTTTCGTGTACGTGAGAAAATACACGTCTGAGCTCCAGGGCTTTTAGAGGTCAATTGAGCACGCAGGGCTAGAGATATGTCCAGGTGGTAGCAAGAGTCACGTGACCCTTTGATTGCGCTTACAGTGGGCGGAGCTTAGGACTGTACGCACAAACACACACACACCACAAAGGAGAAAATTAAACCCTAAGTGAAACAACTATACTTAATAAATAAACATATCTTTAACAATAGACATATATACATATATATATATATATATATATATATATATATATATAATATATAAAACAATCAAGGATTAAGGTATCCAAAGGGTACGGGTAACGTTTCCTATAGGTGTTACGGCCTTAGCCTTCACGATATATTTCATATCCTCCCTCACCCTCATCCGTACCCCATAAGTTTTTGGTCCTGTTGATACAAATGAGTCACGTATGCACCATCACCATACTCATCCTTGATCTCGTCAGTCAACTCTCCGATGAATTCCCCAATAGGCGGCATGTATTCACCCTCCCTTTCTGTTAATATTACGCTATCTGTGTCAGCGCAAAGCACCCTCCGCCCAAGAGAATGCAGTAGTTCCCAAAGCTTGATGCGTGCGTAGGCCGTTGTGAAGCTAGCTACAGGTATGTTTGTAACCCGTGAGGTATCTGTGGCCAGTTCGGTGATGTTGTCCTTTATTATGTAAGTATTACCTACATTCACGATCTCCATCACCTCTTTATCGGGAGCGTTGGCATAATCCCAGACTTCACCATAACTTTGTGCCAAATGAACGTTCCCTTTGCCTGTATTCTGTGAAATTTTACCCAAAGACTGTTTAGACACAACTTTGCACTAAAGCGCTTGCCTGGGTTCTTTACAATTATCTTCACGGTAACGCTGAATATAAGACGATTTTTCATCTTCGGTATCAATTAGAGATGGAACACGGTTTTTAACCGGTGATGAAAATTTTAATCATCACCGAAACCGACGATAAGAACTGGTTTTCTCATTTTTGCGCAAGTCTCCGATCACTTTGGTCCATTTTCTATGAAACAAATGTTTCCAAACGTTTAAAAACATAGTAATTACGTTTTGCATCGTTTCGTATCGTTTTTTGTTTGTTTATAAGTGTAAATAATTGATGCTTCAGTCTTGAATGTTATGTGGATGATTGCACACTGATCAGTTAAGATTCTAAGATTTAATACTCCATTATGACAAAGAAATCAAATGCTTGGTATCATTTCACTCGTAAGAATAAAGAAGAAGCAGAGTGTATGACATGTCAGAAAGTTTTAATGTGTTGTGGAGGTTCTACTTCAAGTTTATCATCCCACATGAAAAATATTCATGGCATAAACATCGACCAGATTAATCAGCCGTTGAAGAAACAAAGAACAGTGGAAGAGTTTATACCAAAAAAAGTCCATAGAAGAGGAAATTTCGAAACTTGCGTGTGTAGATGGACTGAGTTTCCAATCAATTGCTAAAAGTGAATTCATTCAAGAAAGTTTAAGAAAGATAAAATACGACAAGCCTCATCCAACTTCCCATAATGGTGTCAGAAAAATGGTGCTTAGTTTTTATGAGAAAAAGAAACATGAATTGGTCAACTACTTCAAGAATCAGGTCATAAAAGGAATCCGCTATTCATTAACTATGGATGAGTATACATCTTTGCAAAACCAAAGATATATTAATATTAATGTTCATGATGAAAATCAACATTGGTCTCTTGGTCTCATGAAAATAAATGGTTCTCTCGATAGCACCAAAACTATTGCAATCGTTAGGAAAAGACTGGAAGACTTTGACTTGGACCTAGATAAGTATATCGTGGGTTGCATCACCGACGGTACCTCAGTAATGGTCAAATTTGGAAGAGAAATAGTACCTGATCACCAGCAATGCATTGCACGTGCTATACATCTCGCGGTTTCGGATATCTTGTATTAAAAAACTGCTGAAAATTCAGTTGAAGGGGAAAGTGACCCTACCCCTGAAGATGAAGCCATCGAAGAAGATGAACATTCTGCACATGAGTTAAGCGAAGATGAGTGTGAAATTTTATGCACTGATACAATTTTTGAGTCCGACATGGATGACGTAATTGTTCTTCCAAAACATCGAGAAGATTACTTAAAAGTAATAAATAAGGTCAGAAAAATCTGCCGCATATTTCGATAGTCTCCTTTGAAAAATGAGAGATTGCAGGATTTTGTCAAAGATGAATTTAATGGAAAGGAAATGAAGCTTATCCTTGACTGTAGAATGAGGTGGAACAGTCTTTTGGCCATGGTAGAAAGATTTTTGAAACTCAAAAATTGCATTCCAAAGGCCCTCAGAGTGATACGCTCAACAGAGACGATTTCAGATGAAGAATGGAATGCTCTAAAGAGCCTCTTTGACACGCTTCGTCCACTGGAAATTGTTTTGAAGGGACTCTGTTCCGAAGATGCAAATTTGCTCAAAGCTGAATCTTTCATGAAGTTCATTTTGGATAAATTTGAAGGCATAAACAATCCTTTAGCTTTTGAGCTACGTCAGTGTCTCATTGATCGCTGCTCATCGAGAAGACAAAAAGAAGCTGCCGCCTTGCTGAGTTTTCTCCACAATCCCGAGGTCTTGAAAAATGAATGATCAGCACCGTTCCTCTTTCCTTCAAGACAAGCACTTAAGAAGTATGCGGATCATACATTTAAGAGGCTTTTTTCAGATGCTTGCCAGATTTCAGAAACAGACGATCAAGTCCAATCAATTGCTTCGAAACTCGAAGATTCACAATGCAGCTCAGGTCGTGAAGTAAATGATGACGATCAACTTATGAACGAGTACATGTGTGAGATGAACAAACTGAAAATGAAACCCAAGAAAGATTCTTCTGAGACCTTTGATGTAAACAATGAATTCAAATATTTTGAAGTTACTTTGAATAGAAGCGAAAATTTGGATCGAATGTACGAGGCGTTGCTTACAATAAAAGCCACCAGCGTAGAGTCTGAGAGAGTGTTTTCCGCTGCTGGTTTATTCGCCACAAAGATTCAAGAATGTCAGATCAGACACTTAATGCTCTTTGTTTTCTCAAGTGTTATTTTAAAAATCAAGTTCGATAATAAACTTTTTAATTCAAATGTTACACATACTTGATTCAGTCATTTAAAACCTTATTTCTGTTTAATATTTTGATCATTTACCTCCCTAAAAAGCATACAGAATCCCATCGGTGAAAACCGGTAAAAACCGGCTTTAAGAATATAGCGACGGTGAAAACCGGTTTTACACTTTT
Source organism: Bathynomus jamesi (assembly GCA_023014485.1). NCBI lineage: Eukaryota > Metazoa > Arthropoda > Malacostraca > Isopoda > Cirolanidae > Bathynomus > Bathynomus jamesi. The sequence goes on along the minus strand of JAJOZX010003521.1, from coordinate 243,055 downwards.
CGGTTATTTTCCATCCCTAGTATAAATTGCTCGCGGGTAGCCTGATGCTTCTACTTTATCCTTCAAAAAAAGTATTTATATACGGCGTGAAAAGGTTGGGTAGCTTCTGAAACCTCCGCACCTCATGCATCTTCAATATTCTTTAGCAATGGCGAACGGCTAGGTCTAGCTCAGGGCTTGTACATACACCTATGATCTTACGCTGGCTGGTTGTATGATTACAATCCCCATTGTTCTCTGCGCACTTCATGCACAGGGGAAACATGAGCTTGTGATCTATAACGACGGGTAAGATCGGCATCCGTAAATCGCGAGGGGGGAGCACATCTCCGAAAGAAAGGCCGAAATAGTACCCAGTCAAATTTGTGGAGAGCACCTCGATGGGAGGCAGGTCAGGTCCCATCATTTTTTCAGGTGTACCTACGGGGTACGGGTTGTTCTTCATCACGTATGGTTATAAAGAACAGAAGTCGTAGTAATGGAGTTTCACGCCCTGCGTAGGTGGAAAGTATAGCTTGAAGTGGTTTGTGCGCCCTCCGAACAAACTATCACCGCATTTGAGAGGATCCAACACCATTGAACGCTTCGAATGACTCTCTTTGCAAGCAGATTTAACAGACATGCAAAGATATTCAATGTTTAACGATGGCTACCACTACATCCTATTCATATAGATGTATTCTCTAGATATCTGTGGCTAATTCTTCTGAAAAATAAATCGCCTGAAACAGTTGCTGAAACTACCAAAACGCTGATGTTGAAAGGAAACAGGGTTCCAGTTCCAGTCTATTGCTGTACGGATATAGGGAAAGAATTTATAGGTCGCGCTTTTTAGAACACGCTGAGAGAGTTTAATATTAGTTACTACACTAACAATTCTATACACAAGGCCTCTTTAGCTGAAAGAATTCAACGTACCATAAAGGAACGCATGCATCGCTATTTTGCACATAAAAACACATACAGATATATAAACATTCTGGGATCATTGACCTCTTCATAAAACCATTTACACCATCGCACGATTGGCACAACACCCAACGAAATTTTAGAAAGAGGTACGCGCCCAGAGCCTGATGTGAGAAGAGATGGAACACCGCCGCCACACTCTACACGTTTCAAAATCGCGTTCGGGAAATAAATTCGCGAAGGGATTTCAGCAATGCTGGACAAGTGAGCGTTTTAAAGTTAGGGCTATGAAACCTAAAGGCGAGATAATGCTGTATTACGCTGAAAATTTGAATGGGGAAGAAATCGAAGTGGGCTTTTACCGCGAGGAGTTGCCCAAAGTGACATTTAATTTAGGAAAAACTGTGTTTAAAATTGGAAAAAATTTAGGCCACAAAAGTTCAGGAAAGAGAAAAATGTACTTGGTGAAATGGCTAAGGTACCCAGAAAGCTTCAACACCTATATAAAAGCTGGCGCAATAATAAAGCTTAAATAGTAAGCAACATGGAGCCTAACAACTTCTATGTCACACTCCCGTCCTCTTCTCTGTCTGTACATCCTAACAACACCCTGGCCAACTTTGTAACAGAACTCCATGGGCCCATTGAATTGGAACGTGGTTCGTACGAAGTTGGTGTTTGTGAATTCCAACTGGTCACCAAATTTTTAACTCTTGAAAATGAACAGGACATATATCTGATTCGTAGAAGATTCGACGAGTGTGAAAAATTAGGCATAATGATACTATGCGATTACTCCTGTTCGGTGGGGTACAGTACTATAGTACAAAAGTAACACTTGGACTCGGTAATTATGACAGCCTCGGACATTGTGAGGGGCTTAAACAAGAGTATTGAAAAGTCGTACCTAACAGCCGATTTACTTTTTTTAAGTCGTAAACATGGACACGCCTGCACACGGTTGAATTTAAAATCAACGATTAGTAGAGATATTAAAGACAAAGAGCTGTTCACAATTGTGCCGAGGGTCGATATGGTGCAGCCCTCCAAAGAGACACATTTCACGAGGCACAACATGACTTGTCCAGCTTAATGTTACCAACACATGACACTAAACGTAAAATGACATCGAAGAAGTGTTTTAAGCGAATGAAACCTATGGTTGTTAATTTTTTTAACTGATATAATCTAAGAACATTGCTCTCACGAATCATAGGCTAATTACTACTTGTCGAGAGATATGTCACTATTTCTAACTCGTCATGGCACGATTCATCCATCCATGTAGCTCACAATGCTGTAAATCGGAGCTGTCCATCTGTATGCCCCCAACACAAGTTTATATTGAGCACAGTGACTTTATTACAATTAACCCATTAAACACAATTAGTTCCCCCAGTGGCCCTATAGAATTCGTGATACCCAGCTCAGGCCCATACTTTTTTGATCCAAGCTGCATGCACAATTTAGGGTGGATCGATTTTACATTTTTTTCGATTTCCATATTCTAATAGAGACAAAAACTTGCGCATGCATGAGAAAATAGCCTCTGCAAAATCTTAGCTTAATAGGTAATCATCTTCTGCCCCCGGCAGAGCGATGAAAATCATATTTTAGTAGTCAAAAACGTATTTTTCTTATAATTTTTAAAATATTTCAATATGCATCAAAATTATTCCTAATAACTATAAAGTCGATGAAAAAGACCTCATATGATCGTTTTTCCAAGCGCGTTGTCCTATGTTAATATCTTTTGCCCCGGCAACAACGTCAAATGTTGAAAAAATAGGTAATTTATATACATATTTTCAGATCGGCTCTTTGTCTTAAATAATGCATTTATATATTTCCCATAGCATTTATATTGTTGCTTAGGCATGAAATAACACACACGCAAAATTTTATGACTCTAGGCTAGGGTTTAAAGGTCATCTCTGGTGAGTGCTGCCAGCAGCAGCTGCCACTGACGCGCCAGTACGCACTGCGCAGTTCCCTCAGTTGCCTTTTGACAGCGTCGAAGGCAGGTGTGTATTTTGCAGCTGGCTCCTCGAGTCCTCAGTGTGTGTGTGTGTGTGTGTGTGTGTGTGTGTGTGTGGCTCCTCACTCAGAGTCCTCAGTGTGCTCAATCTCTCTCTCATATCCTTGTTTGTTTTTCTCATAACTCTGTTTTTTTCGATTTTATTGCGTAACAGAACAATACATTATTCTTTAATCTTTACAGGATGGCTACCGCTACAACTAGAAGATCGGTTACGTGTCCAATATTTGGTGCTGGGAAAGATTTGAATTTGATGTTTCCCACATGTGAAGATGTGATGCAATACTACCATCATGTGAGAACTGAGTTGAGATCATCAAAGAAGGCACCTCCATTCAAAGACATCGCCCCTGTGGTCACGGAGAGACTGGAATACTTGTGGAAATTAGCTTCCATTCCAACAGTTTCGACAGCACGGATAAATCAAATGTTCAAAAGTTATCGTGATAAAATGGCTAACATCATCAAATCACTGAACGCGAAAAAGAAGAACGAATCGTTACAGAAAAATCTTGAGGCCTTCAAGAAATCAACTAAGACCACCTTATTTGACATATCGGCTTGTAAATGCCCTGATTTGACAAAATGCAGCTGCCCTCGTGAACGACGAGTACCACTGAAAGAGCAACAGTTTTTACTCGACCAAAGAAGTGATCGCAAAATGGCAATAGGAACTTTGGATGTTGAAACAACAAATAAAAACGAGATGACTCTTGCAAGAAGATTGGCGATATTGAAACAAGAAGGAATAGCAGAACATCAAGAGCCATCGACTAGTAAACGACAAGAAACTTCTCAAGAACAACCTTCTTCGTCAGCCTCTAGTGAAACCGAGGATACATCTATAGAATCATCGTCATCGTATGAACTAACACCGAAAGATAAACATGACATGAAGGAAAACACACGAATGAAACTCCAGGTACTTGCTGAAGCTTGTGATCGTACGGGCGTCTCAGACAGAGCTGCTTCATTTATTGCTTCTTCGTTGTTAGAGGATGTTGGCTGGATACGAGAAGATGATGTCAGTTCAGTGATTCATCGAAATAAGATAAGAAGAGACAGAAAAAGAGTTCGTTCTGAGCATCAGCAAGATGACAAGATCACGCTACCATTACAGGGCATTTTCTTTGACGGACGTAAAGATAAAACAATGACACAAGAAGAAATTGACAATGTGAAGCATAGAAGGACTGTGGCAGAAGAGCATATAGTTTTAGTTCAAGAACCAGAATCCGTCTATTACACGGTAATGAATTATCACTGCGACACCTCATTCAAGACTTGGACGGCAAAACAACTGGGCCAATGGGCTTTACTGGACCAGTTGGAAAACAACTGAACGACTGCGAAAAACTTCCACTTACAGAATTCGATGCCATTCCATCTCCCGACATTGACATAGATGATGCCGAGTTGAGCACTGACCAAAAATATTGTTAGGCATCTACAGAGCAGTGTCGAGCGGTAGCTGCTCTTCAGCTCTCGCGGCTCGAAATCCAGGTAAGATGACGCATTCCAGGTGACTGACAACAGCAAATAGATTTCTGCGCCTCTATGTTTCAACCAGTGAACCCTCCAGCACCTTCAACGAAATTGTGCGATTCATTATGACAGTTTACGCACCAATTTGGTTTAAGATAAAGAAAAACTCCAGTTTCACTGAGGGCGCAAAACATTTTTTCGAAATGATGCGTCTCTCTCAGACCATGCCTCAAAGATCTAAGACAATCGCCAACAAAGTCCTCCGTAGAAATTCTTTCTTTGCTCACCCAGAAAATATTTTGATCTCCATGCTACATGCCGATGAGCAACACATAAGAAAATTGGGATGGAGAAGAATATTAAAAGCACGATCAAAACAATCACCAGCGGGGGAAATTCGAGCCTTCGCCATGCCTGAGCTGCTCTACGATAGTCAAAACTATTACGAAATGATCAACTGGCAAACGGCTGAGGTGACCAAACCCCCCGTTACAAAAACAATACCTGATACCCGAATAAAAGAGTTTGTTGAGACTGGAGACCAGCCTGATGGACTGATCCCACTATTCCCTTGTCATACTCAAGCGGTCGAGAGACTCATCAAATTAGTAACCGAAGCCTCTGCCAGTGTAAGTGGAATAGAAGAGAGGGACGGATTCATCCGCTCCCGTCTTCACTCCCGAACAAAAATTCCACGATTTGATTCTAAGAAAGATTACCGTATGTAAATCGACATGCAGCCAAAGGAAGGGTGGTTGGGGCTGGATAGGGTGGAACTCGACGTACAGCCACCTCCTCGTGGTGAGTTCTGGGTTGCTAATTTTATAAAATTAGCAAGCGAGGAGCTGTACTTAGTACTTATCGTACTTATAACATCGCATTAACGTAATTATAATCCACATTTAGACTTTTCTCGGGGACAGAAGATATTACCTAGAGTCAAAATTTTGCGTGTGTGTTATTTCATGCCTAAGCAACGATATAAATGCTATGGGAAATATATAAATGCATTATTTAAGACAAAGACCCGATCTGAAAATATGTATATAAATTACCTATTTTTTCAACATTTGACGTTGTTGCCGGGGGCAAAAGATATTAACGTAGGACAACGCGCTTGGAAAAACGATCATATGAGGTCTTTTTCATCGACTTTATAGTTATTAGGAATAATTTTGATGCATATTGAAATATTTTAAAAATTATAAGAAAAATACGTTTTTTACTACTAAAATATGATATTCATCGCTCTGCCGGGGGCAGAGGATGATTACCTATTAAGCTAAGATTTTGCAGAGGCTATTTTCTCATGCATGCGCAAGTTTTTGTCTCTATTAGAATATGGAAATCAAAAAAAATGTAAAATCGATCCACCCTAATGCACATGTACTCTAAACTGCGTATAGCCCATTCAGTTGGAACGGACTGCGATGAGAGTTACGCTGCATACCCTGAAAGCAACTTTCTACACTCCATATTCAGTCAGTGTGAGGTGTATTTAGACCAGTTCAACATGTCGGCAGGAACTGGATATTTTCACCTAGGAGCCTATCTGGAAAATGTCCTAAACTTTTCAAAAGAAGCGAAGGATACCTTTTTAACTGCCGAAGGCTATTATCAGACTAAAGACGAAAGTAGTATAAAGGATAAATTTAAAAATTCTAAAAAGATATACGAGTGTTTTGGACGACTGCATATAGACTTCACGTTCCAGGTGAAACTGCTCATGAATTGGGTGGATATAAAGGTAAAGCTCACCCGCACGAATCCTGAGATCTGCATAAATCTGGGACTTGATCAAGAAGTGGGCGCGAAACCCGTTGAGGTTCACATCATGGAAACATATCTGCGCGTACGCCGATTGAAATTAAGTTCTTCGAAATATGTAGAAATTGAAGAAAATTTAATACACGCAACAGTAAAACACCCAATTAACAGAGTACAGATCAAACTATACACGATGCCCGCACGGTTGGCCTCGAAGCAGATAGAAAACGTGGCCCTGGGAGTTCTACCTAAAAGGTTATTAATTGGAATGCAGGATCATGCTTCGACGAAGTGAAAATATAAAAAGAACGGCTTTAAATTCGAGAATTTCGGCCTTAAAAATTTAATTCTATACGTCAATGGGGTTGCGTTGGGTGGGACTATGGATACGGACCTCTCATCAGACGCTGTGTTCCCGCTTTGTGCGAGAGCTTATAGTAATATGGCCCATATTGCCGGTGGCTGTGATGAGCTTGGGATTGGCGTAACGCAGAAAGAATTCATTGATCAATTTAACCTTTACCCGTTTCATATCACCCCCGACTTCTCTGCTATTGTAAATAGACAATTATCGCCAACCCGATAGACGCGCCTATTAGTGTATAAGTATACCTCGAGTTACAAGCCCTAATTGAGATCGACCGCTTTCGGAACGTAGTCACACACTTTAAAATGGATGCGAATACACTCCAGAGAGTAGTGAATATGACAGAATCACACGCTCCAAATTTATCGATGTGTTTGCGACAGAAAACGAAGCTGGATCCTCTTTGGCTGCTGCCTGCCTTGCTTACCTTCTTGAACGACGGATGGAGCTGCGTGAAGGAGTCATTGGAGAAATATCATAGCCCAGGGCTTGAGCGACTGATCCAGCAACGAAGACTGCCCCTCGATCGGGAAGGTTGACACGATCAAGAGCAGCAATCACATCTGGTGATGTGAAGATATTGTTTCGTTTCGGAGGATGAGAGTGTACATCTGCTCTTCCGATCGAAGTCGACGGACGATAATCATCGTTTTCAGCGTTGAATTCTTCAGAGGATGAAGTGGATGTGCTGGATGATGGAAGAGCAGCAGCTCCAGCCTGGAGTGCAGCCTCTCTTTATTTGTACCTTACAGTAGAGTTTTCTCAGCATCTTTCTCCTGTTGACATCTCTTGCTGTATTCTTTTGAAAAATTAATCTTGTCAGGGCCTGCCATACTGCAGGAAAAGACGTCTTCTTGTTGCATCATCAGGAATTGGAGGTCTTCTTTATTGTCTATCACCTTCAAGGCGTCCTTCGAGGCAACGTCAAAAAGCTCTGAGAGAGTCTCTTGGAACATGCTCTCTTTCACTCTGCAGCTTTGTAGCTGCGTCTTGCGGTTTTTCTTCAACGCTAGGAACTCTTCGTACAGCTTTGACAGCTTTCTAACGCAGGAATCGACTCGCTGTGTAGGAATTCTTGCTCTCTGCCATACTTGCAGGGCCTCTTTGAAAGTCAAGTTGTAGCTCTCTTTCAAGGTCTTGGACTGTTCATGGTAGTGAAACTGAACCAAACGAAGCACATCACCACATGTGGGTAGCCTTGCAGTTGATAACTCGTTGCTGGGCTTTCCTAGAACCTACGTTTATGCAGATGAGCGAGTACTTCTAGCCATAACCTGGAAAATGAGAGAAAATAATGCATTAACCGTTTAGCACCAAAGCACAATTATATAAGTGTTAAAGTAAAAAATTGCAAAGTCAAAATAAATAAGGTAAAACATTGGTTACAGTGGTTAGTGGTTGATGGGTAGGAAGCTAGGCAAATTTTTAAAAATATATTTAAGTATAAGTGAATAACAAACTTCAAGAGACATAAGATACATATACCTTACAATTGTAATCATTTAATTTAATAGCAACATCCTTACCGGTTATAAGTTTGCATATAAAGAACATAATATATATATATATATATATATATATATATATATATATATATATATACTGAATAAATATAATAAATATGAATTAATACTTAATATATATGAATTAATACTTAATATATATGAATTAATAATTATATATATGAATTAATAATTAATATATATGAATTAATAATTATATATATGAATTGATAATTAATATATATGAATTAATACTTACATGAGATACTACTCCTAAGCTCTTGAAGTTTGAACGAACTTAAAACCATTCTCCAACAAGTTTAAACTTGAAATGATGCAAGAGTAAATGATTTGTCTGATTCACAAACAGCATTATACAAGAAATCGAACAATTGCATCATACTCTGAAAGGTGGGCGGAATCAATGTGGCGTGACTGTCGCGTCCTCTAAAATTGAAGCGGGTAGAAAATGATTAGCTAGTTAATTAATTGAAAATGTGAAAATCATACCGACCTATTATGTACTGAATCGACAGATATATTGCACAAAATCACTTCACATCTAAAGGAATAAGAGCAGCCATGTGGAAAGCATTTCCAACTATTTTGAAATTTTAGCCCAAATTTTGGACCACCCTAATATATACATAGACCGAGTCACAAATTAAATTAATTACTTACATGTCGAAGGTAGAGGCTTCTGTTGGTTCAAATGGAGGATCACTGCAGATATCATTAACGTTTTGTGTGGAGAGGTCATTCGGGTCAGCCGCGGCTAAAAGGTGGAGCGCTGCCCCTACAGAGAGATCTCCTTCTTCAAACATTTGCGGGGAGCAGTAAAGCTGTTGTTCTGTGGTTACTCATTGATAAAAATAACTGTTGTGGATTCCAGCTGAAAATGCCCCTTTTATATACGTGGTCCTAATTGTAGCCACCCCCAATATCCGAATCGCGAGTTTCCTATTGGCCGTCGGTGAAATTTAGGTGGTTCATAACGTGTAAGCGTGACTTTTCACCAACCAGAGATCCAGGGCTCGTCCTCAAGCACCGCCCATTGGGTTGTAATTGGATGAGCCGCGAATTCTCGGGGGGCGTGTCAAATATAACTTATACACTCCATAGATTTCTTTCAGAAATGAAACAGTTTCGTAGATATATATATATATAATATATATATATATATATATATATATATATATATATATATATATATATGTTTTGTTTGGAAAATAAAATTTGTTTTTCTGAGGTGTCAAGCAAACTGATGCATATCGAAGTATATTTAAGAGAAAAAAAACAGATGTCAGATGTTTTTCGAAATTTACCTGTCATCTCCACAGAAGGGGGTTTTGCTTCCAGTCGCCGATCTGCCGCATTCTAAATTCCATCGAACCGATGCGTCCTTCTAGAGCCAAAAACAATATTATAACAATTGTTTTATTATTATTATTATCATATATGTATATATATATATATATATTTGTTTTAAAGCTAAGTTTATAATGAAACAAAATAATTGGATAAAAGAGGAAAAATTAATAAGTTACTCCGAAAGAGAATCTACTTGGGCGAAAGACGAGAAATGAAATAGTTATCCCGAAATACAATCTATTTTTAATATAAAGTTATATTAATATTTTTTGTAATAAGGCTTAAAGATATATTCGTGTCTTAAGGACAAATTTATATTGAAACAAAATAATTGACCAAAAGAGGAAAATGAATAAGTTACCCTTAATTTAATTTTTATTTTGTTTTAAAAATCACATTAATGCTTTTTATGTTATAGTTTAAAGATAAAATTGTATATTATGATGAAAATTTGTTTTTGTATTAAACTTAGTTTATCTTATTCGATTTTTTGTTTAAAAGATCGCCCACCAAATGTCAAACTGGCGTCGTCGTGATCCACCACGAGAAACTCAATAGAAAAACTATTGGCGTTCTTTTTTTGAGACCTTATCGGTCTATCCCTTGGTCCCATAAAGTATTTGTTTATGTTTAATAGCTTTGTCTATTGGGTCGTATTTAGAGACCTTGTCTGTCTACAAGGAGTTGGTAATTGAAGCGGTGGTGGTGGTTGTGGACGTGGTTGGGTGGTTGTGGTGCTGTGGAGGTGGTTGTGGTGGTGGTTGTGTAATAATGCTTCACCACCAATCGTCTAAGTTTCGATGCTTGGTTGTAGCCCTCATATCGGTTACGTGGTGTTGATGGGATGAGCTCCTAAAAGTCTATACTTAGACAATTGGTGGTGATGTGTTGTTTTTTTGGTGTAGTGTTTGTGCTCGTATATATTTTGCTATTGGGGCTTTGCATGCATCAGTTTATATATACATATATGTTATAATAATAATATGTTAATAAAAGTAAATTGATAAAAGTGTTTGTTTGTTGCTTAGGAATTGTTTGATTGTTTATTTGTTTATTTTCTCCCTCTGGGTGGTGTCACTTTTATCGGTAATATTACGGAGTGGGGCGTGAAATCTGGTATCTCTTATAATTTGAGCCCTCAAATCTAAGTGAGTAATTGATAATGAAATCGTCGGTTGTAGTAACTTTTAATCAGGATTTAAGGACACAATTTGGTTGTTACAAGATCAATCAAAGTTAAGAAATATAAAGCAATGAAGTTTAATTATATTTTAATTAAGTCTTAAAGATAAATTAATCAACTCAAAAATTAAGGATTGCCAGTCCACTACTTCTCTCTATTTGTAGTTAAGACTATTGGCCCACAATGTTCTCTACTCAATGACTCAAAACTCAATAACTCTCTCTCAAAGGTTTAGTCTTTAGCGAGCAAATCCCTTCTGGTCTCTACTCGGAGAACTGCTTAAACGCAACCCAGCTTTTCTCTCTTACTAACGGAACGCAAGTTAGATTCTGTCTTCCCTTCGTCGCATTCCTTCTTTTATATGCCGAGTTTTTCCTTTTTCTTACGTCAGAGTCCAAGGCACACAAAGGCGAATATCCTGTGGCAGGAAGTTGCCACTTGTGTGAGGGGGAGAAACGCCAGAAGCGCCAGCCCTTACTTGGAGTGTCTCGATGCGGACATATTTAATTGGGGCGTCTCGATGCGGGCATATTCTACAAAGGCCTCCGGGTGGTGTCAGGGTCATGACCCGAACAAGGAAGAGAAAGCCGATAGGGTCCCGCAGAAGGCTGTGTATGGGAGGTTATTGAGGACTTTTACAGTTCGTGTATAACATATATATGTATATATATTGTGTGTGTGTGTGTGTGTGTGTGATAATAGGGGCTTTATGGGCGTATAGTCGGGGAGTGTATGTGCGTTTGTGTGCGCTTTTAATTCGTTCGAATGTTATTAATATATACAGGTCATTTTTGCCTTCTAAGCAAGCGCTTGGATGAACTCTTACTATGCGTCTGGCTGGAGCCAGGCGAACACCCCTCTCTCTTTCTTAGATTAAGGCTTAGGTTAGGGTTTCCCTTTTGGGGTGAGGACATCCCAGCTTCTCCCCAAAAGACCCTCCTCCTTCTCCTTTCTCTCCCTCTCTTAGGTTAGGTATACCCCTTTGGGGGGTGAGGCCGTCCCATCTTCTCCCCCAAAGAGGTTAGGTGAACTCCCCCAGCTTGCTGGGGGAGTTCCCCTCCCTCCTTCATTGCAGCTTGGGGGTTAACCCCTACCGCTTGTTGCATAACCCCCTTTGCAGCATTGACTTGTTTCAAGAACCCCTCCCCCTTTGTCGCATAACCTCTTGCAACATTTCCCCTCCCCCTTTGCAACATTGATCAACATTTGCAATTGCATTGCCCTCTAACCTTTTGCGGGCATACTACTCACGTGTATAATTGTGAAATTCATCCCATATATACTGTACATATATATATCGAGAGAGAGAGAGAGAGAGAGAGAGAGAGAGAGAGAAGAGAGAGAGGGCATTAATTCCATACCAGGAAAATTACATATTTGAAAACAAGTTTATTCACCTTTTATCTCGGCGACCTCTGAGACCATCCTCAGTGGCGTACGCTCACTACACGCCTCAAAACCCAGCTGTTCATCCTTCTACACACCACAAAAAATGGTTGGCAGATAAATGGCACCCTGGGTAGCCCAGTGGTTAAGACGCTGGGTTGCTGATCGTTAGTTCATGACTCCGGGGGAGGACTTTGTAATTTTTTGACGGCCCGTGATGGGACGGGGTTCGAATCCCACGTTAAGCTGTAGGTCTAAGGTGAAGTGACAAGCTTGACCTTCGTCAGAGTGAACAATTCGGGCAGAAACAAAACCAAGGTTAACCAAGGTCAGTATAAGTCTTATACAATCAGTGTTCTTTATTGTCAAAATAAACAATGTATATTATCATTTCTCTCTCTCTCTCTCTCTCTCTCTCTCTCTCTCTCTCTCTCTCTCTGTATATATATATATATATATATATATATATATATATTATCTTTCTGCGCCAGGAATATTTTCTTTTATCTGCATTTTCAGAAATGGAAAATTATTGACTTTTTGACAAAAAATAATGTGGCTTCATTCGAAGAAGTAAGATTACGTTATTTGAATGTAAATATACAAATATATAATCCATATTTAGTAATACAGTTTGGCGCCACTCTGTCACCTAAATTGATATTCGTCGCAATTAGAGAGACCTTTTCAGTATTTTATTTTCCAAATAAATATTAACCTTTTCTGTTGTACTTTCGTTTGAGGTAAAGTAAACCTTTGCCATACATATGAATCCTCTTTTGTAAAGCACAGTATGACTATCTCTCCATCCTTCTTACATAAATAATCACTTCTCACTTCGCATTTCTTCAATCCCTGTCACAACACTTTTTTGACATTTCGCTTACTCAAGTAAAGTTATTATTTTTCGGGATATATATAGAGGGTGTCCCCCTTCCTGTTCAACGCAGGCTTCCAAACGTGGACGCCACTGATCAATACACCTGTTCACATATCCTTGAGACACCTTCTCCCAGCCGTGCAGAATTCTTTCGCGTAATTCATATA